>PVIC010026686.1:0-24348 GCA_004025085.1 Thryonomys swinderianus
GGCCCTAGAGTTTCTGTTTTAATATTTAGGTCTCTAATCCACTCTGACTTTAGTTTAGTCCACAGTCAATGATGCTGCTATTAACACTATAACATAATGCTGAGCGCATTAATCACATAGTAATTATTTGTGGGATTTGGAAACAACAAAAAGCATGAAACATTTTCTTTGCAATCAGTGGTGAAGGACAGGTATCAGTGCAGCTTGGAAAACCTTTAACACCTGTAGTCCCAGTCCTGTAGTGCCCAGGGTGATGTTTTTTAATTTCATAGACTTCAGGCTCCTGGAGTCCAGATCAAATGCTAAGTCTCAACATTCATCTTGTCCATTTCCCTGAACTACTGGGCATCACCTGAAGAAATTGAGAATCTAATAATATGGACAGAGTGGAAATGCTGTCTCTGTGATTTTCAGCATCTATAGCCCAACCATAGAATGTCTTCTTTGTGTCAGTCCTAGAAAGTCTTACTTACTTGAAGTGTGATTCTCCCTCAAATCTAACCAGGAAAGATGATTATCTTTGGTCTTCAGCAAAGAGTACGGAGGCCCATAGAGCCTAAGCCAGCTGTTTGTGTTTGCCGAGCTACTGAGTGGCAGAGCTAGGGTTGATTCAGCTCTGCAGGACAATGGTGCCTGTGGGTTCTCCTATGTGCCCTTCTGTTTTAGAGGGTGGGGGTTGGGTGGGGAGATCAAGGTAGTGAATGGAGTGCTCTAAGCTGCTAAATTTATCTTTACTTCTCTCCATAGCTGTAAGAGGAGGTTGTTACTATTCCCAGTCTTGGGTGATGAACTGAAGCTTAGAAATCGTGTTACCTGATTTTTCTACATTAAGATTTTTCTACATTAAGATTTTATATGATGATACATTTAATTCCATCATATCCTGCTACACCAGTTTGCCTTTTCTTTTTCATTCCTGAAGATGTTCAACTTTTTGAACTCCAAATAAGAAGAATCTATGTGGGGTGGATTAGAGAACTTAAGAAATGACAGAAAATATGGAACTACAGAATGAACTACAGGTGCTTTTCTAGAATATTCCTTGGGGATTCAAAATTTAAGTGTGCCCTGATGACTATAAGTGAAATCATTCTTTATTTTTAAATTTATTTTTAATATACTTTGAGCTTTCTCTATGAGAAAGAAACAGAATGAGACAATCTATGTGTGGTTTCTTGGAAATCAATTCCTGGGTTTGCACACAGACCAGTCTGGCCCCTGAGAGACTGTTTTCTGTAGAATGGGTTCTGTTCAAGTCATGCTTGAAAATGGGGCCTGAGAGGCTGATGGTGCTGCTGTTGCCCAGCTCTTCACAGAGACTTTCTTCCTGTAGGAACTTCATCCTGAATCATTAAGTTAATAGCTTGGCTGTCACCTTGTGATTTATCAGTGAAATTGCTCCTCTGAGAGGACAGTGTATAAAAGGATGGTCAGCTCATAACTCATGCTGTTCCATCATGGTGATCACCATGGATAAGACAAACCCTTCTGAAAGCTAGGCCATTAGTAGATAATGATGCTTTCTCCACTGTAAGACACGCCATGATGCAGTCTTGTGGATAGTGCAATATCAGCTATTCAAATACAGGTTAGCCTTTGTACACAGAGAATGTGTTCATGGAAATGTGAGGAATTATTTGGCCTGTTGATTTTTGCTCTCTGGCCTATCATAGTTCTCATATTCTGCATGTATTAGCGGGTTGGAGGTTTAATTTGGGTTTTTAAAAAAAGCAGATCATGTCTTTTCTCTTTGCAGTGACATTGGATTATAGGCTGACATCTGAATATGCTTGAATAAAAGCAATTCAGAATTTGGGAGGATGGTTGGATTATAATAAAGCTTTCAGAATACTCCAAGCACCTGACAGTAGCTAGAGGATTTTCAGGGACACTGGGCACATGGTAATGCTTCATTTCTTTGCTTTCTGGTGGACAGGTTCTGAAGAACCATAAGAATTAAAGGAGAATACCACCAGACGGTTCTTAGGACTTTCACACTACTGCTCATTTTGGCTTCCTTCAGATGTCTAACAGATTCCACAGAAAGTCAAGAAAGGAGATGATTTAAAAAGATTTTAAGGTGAGAGAGTACATAATAATATCCTGGTCACTTATTTGCAATTAAATTATAGAGCTCTAGATGGATCTGGTAGCATGGATTTGCTGGTCAAGACTGTGGCACACCCAGCTTCATGGAAAAAGACTCACCCATCTAAGCCACCCACAAATACTTTCCTTGGTTTATTCAGGACTTTTGCCTACCTTTACATGTTTTTCTCTTGCAGACCACACAGCATATCCTGTGAGTGAGAGAAATACAGAGAGCACAGCACACTTGCTTCCTGCTGGAATGTGTGTCTCCTGTTCAGACTTCCAATGTCTAATCAGTTCTATGTTTTTGGATGCATTAGAAAAGATTCACCTAAGAAAACACCAGATTTCTTAAATGAAATCACTCCCTATAAGTTAGATGTCATTGGAATACAAAATCATTGCTTTAAAATCCATTTGCTGAATGGATTTAGAATTACAGTTACAGTGAGAATAATTCTCTCTGTTGCAAGAGAAAAATACAATAATCTAGTTTGGCCCAATTCTATCCAATAGGTGATTCTTAACAGATGCCAGCTGTTTTGATTGCATGCCCACGTGTACTAAGTTGCCTTCAAAGAAGGCTCCCAAATTGTTCCCCACTCTAGTGTTTGTGCCCTTTTATACAGACCCTTCATGATACAAGTGATGGTATAATATTGAGATTAGGTTATAAAAGAGTGTGATTTCTGCACGACTAGTGACCTCTGGTCATCTTCATTGCTCTGGTGAAGCCAGCTTCCATGTCATCAGTTGTGTTATAGGCAGGTCCAAGGGGCAAACAGGGCAGGGTGAGCAGATACTGGGCAATAGCCAGCTGATTGCTGAGGGCTGTAGTCAAACAAACTGAAAGGAATTGAATCTAATCTAGCAAAGAGCCAGTGTAAGCTTGGAAGTGAATCCTGCTTCTATTTTATATTGAGGTGGTTTGGGACCCTGATCTACAGGGTTCGGTTAAAGAATATCCAGATTTTCAACTTCTAGAAACTCTAAAATAGAAAATAAGTGTTGTCATAAGTAGCTAGCTGGGGTAATTTGTTAAATAGGAACAAATAAATGATACACACTAGGAATGAACCAGTTCTACACCTTCATTTTTCCCACCTCTGCCTTTTTCAGAAGTTGGTTAAATGTCTCTAGCTGCAAGGCCATCTGATAGTATTGTGAAAATAGAACAGGACACAGTAAGGTGCCTCTGACATGTCCTGATGGTTGGCTGGTTGAGCTCCCATGCTCAGAGGGGAGACCAAACTGAAAAAATTCACTGTGAGTGATGTAAAACTAAAAGTAAAAAGTACTCTGTAATTCAGTAGGAAATTTTGATGGTCATCTGTTGGGTTACAAAGGGCTGGTAGCTTGAGAAAGTTGACCAAACAAACATAATTGTTGTTTATTTCTGTCCTTCGTTTTGTAGAGGAAAAAGAAACTACTTGAGGTCAACTAATAGTAATTGTAAAGGATGATTCTATCAAAACACAGGCCTGAATTATATGAGGATGGCAGCCTGTGTGCATTTATTTGCAAAGCATGAAATTCAACCTTATCATCCTTCCCAACAATATGAAGCCCTGGCCTGCCAGGAAAAAAAAAAAAAACTAGCAAGAAAGGAAACAAACAAACTACTTGGATTTGAAGCCCCTGAGAAAAGTCACTGTGGTAGAAGAGCAAGTAAATGAAGACAGAGCACAAGGCCATATGGTTACTAGACTCATTAGGGATTGTTTGGTTGAAAGGGCTTGGAGCCAAGGTAATGGATGAATGTAGCAAATACTCAAGTAGTAAAAGGCAACCAAAGGACACTGATGAGAATAATCTAGAAAAATACAGAGATGGAACTTTACTCAACTGAAAGACAAGCAAGTTTTTAATGAGGGAAAAGGGCAGGAAGTAGTAGATAATACCAGAATTTTTCCCATGGACCAAGGCTATGAGATGTTCTAGAGTCAGGCAGAGTTAAAGATCACCACCTTGCCTCAGAGCAGTCTGGAAGGGATGTGTGGAGCCGTAGCTCCTGGCCTGCTGTCTCTGGGTCCTGGCCTGGCAAATGCAAACAGGAAACGCATGAACAAAAGTGAGGACCCTGGAATTCTACACTAGGATGGTTACCATGGTGTAACTGTGTGGAAAGGAAAGCTAGAGACAGTCATTCTCTCTGCTTCTGCCCAGGGTCAGATATTGAATGCTGGCAGGTTATTGCTTATAGAAGGAATTGAGATAGGAACATAAGTAGTCTAATACCTCATGAGAGCAATAAAAAGCAAGATAATTTTTTTAGCTTACAGAAAATTCTAAACTTGCTTAATATTTTTTTTTCATAATTCACCATATTTGCTTTTTGTTTGTTTGTTTGGTTTTTGGTGGTACCAGGGATTGAATTTGGGTCCTTATGCTTCTAAGGTGGGTGCAGTACCACTTGATCTAAACCCTTGGCTCACCATATTTGCTTTCTGAACTCAGGGAAAAGTTTATACGTACAGGAAAATGTGGTAGAAGAGCAAGTAAATGAAGACAGAGCACAAGGCCATATGGTTACTAGACTCATTAGGGATTGTTTGGTTGCAACTAAGAGAGAACATGACTCAAACTGCTGAGAGTAGGATTTTTTTTTTCCCACTAATGACCAAAAAAAGTTGAAGGGATAAATTAGATTCTAGCTGGCTTTATTCACACCCATCATGGAGAACATGTCCATGGAAAAGTGAAGATCTTTTTTTTAGAAAACTCTAGATCTCCTTGTTCACCTGCTCCAGGGCACATGGACATAAAGAGAGGCATTTTTGAAGGCAATCAAGGCCCATCCTTAAAGAAAGGGAGGGATCCATGTTCTTGAAATGCACTGAATGGAAGAAGACCTTATGCTTGTACAAAACTTACACAGAAAATAAATGTGTACATAGCAGCAGAGTCCCTGCAGAATCCCCCTGGAATGGGCAACAAGCTCATTTGTTGAATGGGAAAAACCTGCACTCCTTTAGCTTTTAATATTCAGGGCAAGGGGAATGAAAGTTCTGACCTCTGTGAAAGACTAAAGCAATTACTCCTCTGTGTCTCAGGGCCATGGAGTGGATTTAGGAAGTGTCTCATTTCTAAACAGGTGTGAACACTAATGCAACACATGACTGGGGACTCTTGACTCTAGATTTCTGGAGTCAGGTGGTTTTAGCTTTAAACACTTGGGCTTCCTCTGAGTTGAGTGGATGTCCACAGCATAGACACAGATTATCTGCTACAAGACTGTGAATAGGTAAGAATTTGGAATTTTTATGTCATTTTTTGAGCTATGAATAACTCAAATGGCTGGTAAAAGAAACTATAACCTATTATTTCTTCCATAAGTGATTGAGACAGGACCATAATTAATCAACAGTCATACAAATGCCAAAAACTGGTAAAGTGGCTTAAATAGGAAGGAAAAAAATCCTCCACATCAACCCACAGGTGACCTTCTACAGAGAAAATGGGTTTTATGCCATAAATAAACATAATAAGTATAATGAACAGGAAGTGGCTCATTGTTAAAAAAAAGATCATCTGATTATCTCTTGCTGATTATATAAATGCCAGAGAGCAATTTTAAGTATTCTAAAGATAACTAGAATAATTTACAAATGCTTCATACAGAGTAGCAAAAGAGCAGTATGCATATTAGAAAAGCATGGTGACCTTGACAAAAGACCTTTCCGAATTAACTTGGGAGAAAGAGCTCAGGTTTGGTTACATCATCCTGTCATTGACCAACACTTGAAGCAAATAGCTAAGTTTTTGTTTCTAAATAGAAAGACACAGATCCCTTTTTGAGAAAAGAGATACCATTAAAACAGAAATGTCTACAGTGCATTCAAACAGTCTTAGGGCTTCCACCGTGAGTTCTGATTCTGGAATGACGTATTCTTGGGACCAGTCTTGGTTCCAGGGCAGCAGATCTTGAGAGTCTGGCAAGCCAGTGAATGTTTTTCAACTATGGTTTATGAACTGTGAGAAATAACAGCATCTACCCAGTAAACTATGGGAATTAGGTCAGGGAAC
The DNA here is from genome assembly GCA_004025085.1 of Thryonomys swinderianus. Lineage (NCBI taxonomy): Eukaryota > Metazoa > Chordata > Mammalia > Rodentia > Thryonomyidae > Thryonomys > Thryonomys swinderianus. The sequence continues at coordinate 6,118 of PVIC010026686.1, forward strand.
GTATACACGAATGAGGTGTAATAAGCCTTTAAAACTTATGATCTTTTGAAGGGGATATTTTCTCCTTTCTAACTGTGCAAGAAGTTGCAGGAATGTCGTATTTCAGGAATCAATGGCACCCTTCTACTCAGTGAGCATCACAGGACTATTTCTCTTTGATTTGTTCACCAGGATTCCTGGGCTGCCCAGAAATGAGCCTCCTCCATCCAAGCCAGGTATCATCTCCATGATCGGATCCACTGACAGATGGACAGTTTCTCTGTGCTGCTGGGAGACCCTTGCTCTGAGGCAGGGGTGTGTTGTTCTGTAAGTTTTCCTTTTCTCTGCCCAGGGCTCTGACAGGTCTGTGTGTTTGCCTTTGTCTTCCAGTCAGAGCCAATGGCTGGTTTAGACCACCCTCACCCACAACAACCCTACTTCCACCACCACAGGTGGCAAATAGCACAACTTGGAGCAAATGTCCTTCAACCTTTCCTGGAAGGCATTTCTTTACTTGTAGCTGTTGGAATTTTACAACTTTTACAACTATATTCTCCCCACCCCAGTCTTTGTGGCAAAGGAGGAAAACGTGGAGGGGTGAGTAATGAGGGGTAAAGAAAAAATGCGATGGTAATATTAAAAAAAAAGGGAAACAAACCTTATGTATTTAGGGATGGGGGTTGTTGTGGGGTAGGTAAGGGAACAGAAAAAAATGAGAATTAAATTGGGTCAAATACTGGTACAAATTCCCAATATTAAGTGTGATCATGATGTGTATATAGTTTATAAAGATAAAATAAACTAAAATAAAAAGAAATGCAAATAAAAAATAAGGCAGCATCATGGTAGGTGCTTATTGATTTAGTACTTTTCATAACTTGGGGGAGGTACCAAGGGTTAATATTTTTACTTTATAATCCAGAAAACTGTAGATCAAAGAACCTGAATAAATTGCTCAGGGTCACAAAATAGCAAGAGCTCCAAGTGATTCAAAGAGAGCCTTACAAGGTCCCAAACTTATGCTATTTCTACCTGATCCTGTCCCTCCTCTGTATTATATGCTTTTGATTATTTTCATCACATATCCTATCATCTTAAAGCACAGGTCAAATGCACATTCTTTTATGCCAGTGTTTCTGACTTTGCTAAATATACTTTCCTTTTATAGTTTATAGATTTGACTGATATTCTAGAAGTAAAATGAATCTCATAATATCTTAGGGAGAAACTATACCATAGGGTTCCAGAACACAGAATTTGGACTCAGGTGGGCAAGATTATCAGTATTGTTGGAAAAGGTATGCGCTCATCTTTCCCAGTTTCTTCATCTGTATAATGGACAAGCTGAGACCTAGCCCAGAAGGATGTTAAGTAACAGACACAAAATGCTCAGCACAAATAGCCCATTCCCATTCCTTTAAGAATGAGGACTCTGATGTAAGCAGCGCATGGCAGATTGTGACACTGTCTTATGACATGAGATTTTTGTGTCTCAACTGCAAGAGAAAAAGGAAGTAGGTATGATGTAGGGAGAAATGAGGGGGAAAAGTACAAAACCTCCAATTTTTCATCTTGGTACTTAGACTTTTTAAATACTTGAATCTATTGGTACATTTTACATATACGTTATGATCACATTCAACATTAAAAATTTGTACCTCTGCATGACATATTTCCACTATCACTTTTCCCTTTCCCCTGCCCATCTTACCACTCCCAGCCCCCTATAAACATAAACTTTGTTCTCATATTTTTGTTTTTACTATCAAAACTTTTCTTTCCCTCCTTTATTTTCCCTTGCCTCCCTTTCCCTTTTCCCTTGGGACATTTTCTTCCTATTTCACATTACCTGTCATACATTCTGGACCTCGCTTTTGCATAGCTTTTCCTAAATGGCAAATGACTACAAGAGCTTGAACTTTACAATCGAAAATCTACATAGAACTTATACAAAGTGGAAACAAAGGTATAAACTGTTTGACAGCCCGTGAGGTGGACTAGCCTTACTCAGTTTTCCTTTTCTTCACCATCCAGGTCATCCGGTACTGACGATGAGCCATACAGTAGCTTATCTGCTTTCATAAAAGTTGTTTCGTATGCTTGACCTTTAGAATCACAAATGTCAGTTGGAAAAAAAGCCTGTTTTTTCTTCCATAATAAACAGAAAACTATGTCTATTTCTCCAGTTAAGGATGTTGAGAACTGCTTTTGAACAAAGATGAGAAGAACAATCATTTTTTATTTAGAACTTGTGTATAGCAAGAAAGGGAAAGAAAATATACACATTTTGTTTTTACTTGTCTGTTTGCCACATGACTTTCAGTCATTTAGTAAGCTACAATGTTGGAGGCAGAGAGAGAGAGAGAGAGAGAGAGAGAGAGAGAGAGAGACAGAGAGAGAGAATTTGGGCACATAACAGGCATATTCTTCTTACTATAAAAAGGAATAGACTTTTGCTGTCAACTTTGGAAAAAGATGAAACTCTTAGCAGGTGATGCAGACTGTGTACTTAACAGTTTAGGGCTTTAACAAGAGGATTCACTTTCTGCAAAATGAACCTAGTTCCTCGGAATGTTCCTTCCCACCATCCACCCCTCTCAGTGTGGGAAGTCTACCCTGCTTTTAAAGCAGCCGACACCTACCTCCTTCTCTTGCTCCTCCCTGGGTTGTGCCCTGGTCCAGCTTCCAAGAGAACGGTCTCTCGGTGGGACCACAGCTCCCCGCGACACCACGTGTGAGCCTTAGGCACGGCTCCTGAGCACTGTCTGCTGGTGGTTTGTTGCGTGGCTGTTCCTACAGGTGCACGGGACTCTCCCAAGGCAGGAATTCTCCTCAGATCTCTCTTCCCTGCCGTCAGTCCTCAGGAAGTGATAGGGTTGCTTAATGCTCTTCACTAAATAAACAGTTCAAATATTCACCGATTTAGATCAGTGCAGACTTAGCTGTTTATTCTTCTTTTTAGAGCTAGTTATTTTAATCATATGCTCAGGATTCAGCTAGTTATGTAGGTTGTGGGGGATGGGCAACTCTTCTGTTCATGTGATTTAGCTGGCACAGCCTCTAAGGAGTCTGGAATACCCCGGACAGAAGACAAACCATCAGGGGTCTAGAGGGTCCTCTTACTCATCTGCTGGGTTCTTTCTCTATGCACATCTTCTGCCACTGGGGTAATGGACTTTGTAGTGATTGTTCTCTGTTCAAGTAGATAAAGGTAGGAGCTGTAAGACGTCTTAAGACCAGAACTGATACTTCCTGTTGATTCTGTTCAAACAAGTGACACGTCTAGCCCAGAGTCAAGGAGCAGTGGGAATCGACTGAAGTCCATGCAAGGAGTGGAAGAAATTGCCGGCGGCCATTTTTTTAGACATTGCCAAATTCCAAGAGTTTACTGAGAACTGGGACCTACACAGTTGCTCCTAAATTGCTTTATTGTTGTGTACTGAAGTAATGTAAATCTTAGAAATCTAGTTTTCATTAGCCACTGTTGAGTGCAATAATATAGTGCGCTAATTTTCTATGAAACTCTCCTGTGAGAAGATATCTGGGTTGAGATTGTTTATGAAAAAAAAGAGATAATAATTGTCTCCAATGACTATTTTCTTACAGATATATTTCTGGGCTTCTGAAAGGGGTCAGAATGTGAGAAGTAATATAAAATAATCTGTGTGTCAATAAAAGGGAGCATCTACAGTAAATACAGGTAGGCACTATAGACATATATTTCATGCTTATTATATATTGTGAGATTTGACCTCCATCAAATATTCATGGCATCCTTTTTAAAAATGAATTCTTTATTGGTACATTTTATATACAGGTCACAATCACACTTGTCATTGGGAAATTTGTACCAGTACATGACATGAGTTTATTCTCATTTTTACCCATATCTCTGCCCACCCCACAGCCCCCCCATATTCATATGCTTTCTTTTAAAACATATTTATTTCTTCCCCACATTACTTTCCCCTATCACTTTCCCTGTGAATATTTCTTATTACAAAAAAGCTATCATACATTCTAGATCTCATTTACATCTACAGGTTCTCATGACATCCTTTTAAAGAAAAACTGTTCTGAAGTTTTGTATTTTTAAGTAAAAAGCTACATAAAATTAAGATGAAAAATAAAAAAAAATTGCACGATTACTCCAGTGTCTACTCAAACTGTTTATTCTCCAAAGCTTCTTCATAAGATTCTTTCTTTAAAGAGGTGTGTGTGGAGCACGTTAGCAATATTACAGTTGGAAAAGAGAGGTTTTCATCATCACGCCCAACACCCTTGTTCTATACATGAGAAGTGACACTGGAAGTTTTATCACACAAGATAGGAAAGTCAGAAAAAATCATTACTTAGCGAAATGTGTTAAGATGAAAAGTCACAGAAATCTACCTTGGAAATGTATTTAACTCCTTGTATTACCAGTAGTGCTCTTGGAGAATAAGTAGAAATCTATGTGAAATGAATTAAAATACATATGGCTAAGTAAAACCTTTAGCAAGGGAGTTTAACATCCTGTTGCCTTTCTTTGAATAATAGCTGGGTACTAAGTCATTTCTTATGTACAAATTATCATTTGAAAATGTCCAGGATTTGCAGAAGTTATTCTACACTTGTAATCTAGGATGACTTTAAATAGGCAGTTCCCAGAGAGAGGAGGAGACGTACGCATGTGGGTCTAGCCAGTCACTAGCTTCATCCACAGTTTTTCTTTCATTCATTCACCACACAGGTGCTGTTAATTTTCATTTGTGTCACAGATATAGGTCAACAATGTATGAAACAGATGCTCCCTTTTGTAATAATGAAAGTTTGTATCAAAGCAGAGGCTTAATTCCTTCTTACTTTGCAAGGAAGACAGTGTTTCTGTGTGTAAGTGCTGTGAAATGGAAAAATTCACACTCACCCACCCTCCAAACTTGCCTTACACTTCTCTTGTCAAACTGTAACACTTTCTGTTTATTAGGACTTTTTTTTTCAAATCAACAAACACTATCTGACTTTAGTTGGGCCAATTAAAAATGTTAATATCATCACTACTTATCATTTTTCAAGTAGAATTAACTTGTTTTAAAATAGTACATAGTATATCAGGCTAGTATTACAAAGATAACTTATAAATTTATAATGAGCACTCTTTCCTCTCTAATTAAACACTGGTTTATTCTTTAAGTTTTCCTTCAGCATGTACTTGCACTTGTGGTAATTAATTCCCTTTTACAGATTGTTGTCTATACATTTATATCCACCACTAGAAAGTGAGTTTCTTGATAGTAGCACTATACCTTACTCATTCGTTTACCTCTATGGCATCAACCTTAGTTACTTAGCAAATATTTATGCAATTAATATTTTATTTAGTATTTGACTTCATCACATGCTTTGTAAGGCAGGTAGTTATGGTATTATTTGCATTTCACAGATAAGAATTTGAAGTTACTAGAAAGTTTTGACCACTGAAGTCTGTAGTGATTATTAGAACTGGACAAATACCTTGAACTTGTACCGTGTGAGTGCAAGTCCAGTGTTCTGTCTTTAACACCACCTTACTGCCTTCATGTGGCTACACTTTTATTGTCAAATCTTCACCAGCACTTTCCATAGCCTTATTTTTCTTTGATTACATTTCCTTCATTTGATTAAACTTAAATTGACTTTTTTAGCCTATACCCTGATTCATTCATAGAACAGATGCAAGAGCAAAATATTTTCTTTTTCTAAGAGATAAGCTATTAGTTTTTGTTTGACTTTTATGCTTTTGATGAGTTTTAAGCAATACTTTCTTAAGAGAATTCCAGAGCTAAAAGCACTTATAAGGGGATTAATTAGGGGACAACTGTAAGGTCATAACACACACACATGCACATAATGTCACCTCCTCACAGAAGTTCTGATATGCCAGACTGCATTACGTTAAAAGATGTAGAGAAAAACATAGAGAAGGAAAGAGATTAAAAAAAAAAACAAGGAAAGAAGAATCAAGATTTTATGTTCTATGTGCTAAAAGCAAAGACTATTGGATCATCGGAGGTTTTACATGGCAAACCAGAGTGGTATGGAAATACTTGTCTTACTGATTCATTGCTTGGAGTGGGGGATTTAGGAATCTACACTGTAACAGAATTTCAGGTGATTTTTCCTGTACAGTACAATAATGCATAAGAATCAATGGAAAAGAATGTACTTTTTGAATTAAGTAAAAATAAACTGCATACAAATGATCTGGAGATCTTGTTAGTGCCTAAGTTCAGACTCAACAGTTCTGAAGCAGAACCCAACTGTGTGTAGTGAACATACTCCCCAGTGATACTAATGGTACCTGTCCAATCCATGCTTTCAGGAGCAAGTCACTAGACACTGGGGGTAGGTATGGAAGATGAGATGGAAAAAGTGAATTTTAAAAATGTCACTCTGAGTTAGGGCAGATTTCTCTTTTGTCAGCTCAGCAGGAAACATTGCTAGAGATTTCAAATTGCTTTTCAGTGTTCCGTGGGCAGGACTCTGGTTTGTACTGGCCAACAAGCATGCTGGCTTTATGCATTTTCAGCCTTACAATTCTGATGGAAACCAAGAGGGATTTAATGCATTTCTGATGGAAACTCTTTGCCCTGCTTTTTCTAGTTTTAAATAGTTCAGAAAAAGATGTAAATTTCTTTTCTACTTTTAAATAGTTTGTAGATAAAAAGTAAATTCTTTGTGTAGCACATCATCTGGGCTAGTTCCTCAATGCTCATCTGTTTTATTCCTGACAATTAAAAGCAACAGCTGTCTTGCTGAGCTGGTGGTCTTTAGGAGGAGACACAGCTGTGGGATTTAGATGAGATAACACTTGTACAGCCCAGCTAAGGCATCGCTGGAATGCAAACTGCCACGGCCTGATTTACTGCACACATCCAAACGGGAAATGCTTAAAGTCATCTAAAATAACAACACACCCAATAAGCAACACAAAACAAAGTGTCAAGGCAGTAATGTTCAGCTCCATCCAAATTCAAGTTTTCTCAGACTATTCTAAAAACAAGATTTGGGGTGGGGGGTTGTAAAGAGGGAAGGGGAATAGAAAAAAAAATGAATCAAGATGTGTCATGTACAGGTGCAAATTCTCAATGTTGAATATCATCATGATGCATGTATAAAATGCACTGATAAAATCAATTTAAAAATAAAAGGTTTGAACTAAAAATTGACTAAGGGAGATTCCAATTACTTCAATTGTCTACCTTGCCTAGATTTATAAGCTTGTATCTAAGATTTTAATATTCATGCAAAATCAGTCTCTTTATGGATCAATATAATATGACATTTCTAAATATTTAAGCCTTATTCCATGACAACAAAGGTGGACTTGATGAAACAACAACAACAACAACAACAAACAGTGGTCAATGACAGGTTCAGTATTTGGAAGTTGTGTTATCATAGTCCTTTGGATTATAACTGTCTCATATTTTGACAGTCCTTTTACCAACATCTGAATGAATTCTATGTAAATGATGAATTCTATATAAATAATTGTCTTCTTAAGTATGGGATTGGAATATATCAAAAAGAAGGTAATAGTTGTAATACAATTAACTATCACAATTAAATTCCACCACTTAATGTTCCTTATGTTTGTTCCATGATATTGCAGATTTGTACATTTTTATTAACTCTGTTTCTCCTGGAGTAAATAATTTTTCTTATTTCTCAACACTAAATCCTACTTACCTTTCATAAACTATGTCAAATACAAATGACTTATGAAGACTTTTGTGAGCCTCTTAACTGAAATGAATATTTTTTTACCTTGAGTTTTTTACAGTTCAGCTGTACATTTCTTGTCTCACCTATAGCTTTATCATTGGAATTTCAGTCACTTCAGCATATGCTTTATCTCTGTTACTAACCTATAAACCCACTGAAAGCAAGATTTGTATCTGACTTACTTTCTGGGGTCTCTATTGTCTTATTAAATAAATACTGAATTTAAAAAGTGGTAGACAATTTCCTTTACTGATTCAGACAGGAGATCAGTTTTATCAATTCAGCTTTGATCAAGAAAAAGAACTAGGATATAAGAGAGGTGAACAAGAGAAGGGATAGAGGATAGGAAATCTTGCTCAGTCAGGGAGATTACATAAATTATTAATCCTGAAATATTCCAGTATGTGTCCTTAGTGAGGATGGAAGTCATCTTTCTAGAATTCATTTATAGTCATTCCCTAAATTTAACACAGACTTAAGTGAGTCAATATGTAATATGCTAAAGAATGTAAAAGATGACTACTTATTTGATTTGAAGGGAAAAAAAGAGCACTGTCAGTATGGATGATCTGAGAAGGCTTTATTTATTTATTAATTCATTCAATTAGGTGATAGCTATTGAATGCCTCACTTCGAGGTCCTGAACCTTGGACATTATGATCACATTGGAAGGTAAGTTTTAGTTAATAATATCATACAAAATAATTATCTATAAAGGAATTATCAAGACAACTGGTGTTTTTGTTTTTCCTTTCACCTACTAAAAAATGTTTAACAAATTTTAAAGTATGCTAATAATTAGTTTTTAATCCATAAAAGTGGGATGGTACCAAAGGCAGAAAATGACAGATGTACATTTTCCGATTAGAATTAAAAAGCAAGGTAATGAAATCATTTGTGCCTATGGAGAAGTAGCAAAAGTGAAGAAAAGTACTTAAATGCAGGAGACCTGGGCAAGGGTCTGCATTTGAGATATGTGGGTAGGTGGCATGGTTTGCTTCTATTATTTGGCTCAATTAGACACTCTGAAATGAAAGGTTTGTAAGATGAAATTGGAACAGTATTCAAAACTGTACTAAACCTGTTGCTCTTCTAATTTATTTCAGAAAAATGTCATGATTATATTTCTAACTTACCCAAACTGGCTGTACTCTGGTAGACTCTACTTCTAGTGAGTGTCCACTTTCCCTGTTAGCCATGGTACACCTTGACCGAACAGAAAACACTTATCCTGGATTCTACTTGTGACAGCTAAAAAAAGATAGTAAGAATTACCACATTGCATTGGCATGTTGGATTGTCCATCTGACCATAACATCGTGAATGGGTGCGTTGCTATGTGCATTCCCAAGTTTGATCTAATGACATGAAAATTACTGACTCCTATTTCTCTTTGGAACCAGAAACAATATTCTCCAAGGTTGGAAGAATGTGAATCAATATATGTATATAATTTATACATACACCTATTCACACACACACACATATACACACTATTAAGTACTTACTAGGTTTCAGGTACTATAAAATTGATTAGAAGGGTCCTTTGTAGTCATCTCACCTGCATTATAAATAATACTTTTAATAATTATCTAACATATAATAATAAAATAATATATAATATATAATTTTTCTAATGGAAACATTGGAATTGCAGACGTGCACACATTTTCCACGATCAATCAGGTAACAAAGGGTGGTGGGTAGGGTTCAAGCCTAGCTCACCACTGCACACTCTTTGTCCCTTCGAACACTAAACACAGACCATCGAAGGGCAGTGCATATTGTACAGGAGGTTGTCACTCCTGAAAGTCGTGTCCTGCACCACATTGAATTCACAAGGTGACCTAGTTTCTCCGCACCTTTTATGAAACTTCTTGTTGCATGAAGCTGGAGTTGGAATAAACTGTAAGGTGTTTCCTTCCTAGAAGTCAGGCTAGAGATTTACTTGGCATCACAGCCATAACCAAATATTCTGTCTAAACCCTCAGCTTGATATTTTAGGTCTTCCTTCACAAACCAGTCAGAGGAGAACCTTTGCCTGTGTCAGTGATCTGCTTCCATCATTCAGAAGACTTTTCAGCATTCTGAACAAAGCCTTCTGGTAAACCTTGGGTACCTTTTTACCTCATGTGGATTCTGTTCTGCTAAATTTTTTTTCTCTCAGCAGAGTTCTGTCCATTGTTTCTGACTGATACTTCATTTTTCTTTAACAAATTGAAAGATACAAGGGCTCTGAAGTGTGCAGTGTAAAAGCAGCTGTTAAAATGAAGAATGATGGCATGTCAAAATGATTTATATTGGCAATCTAATGGGGATGTTGTCATTAACATGGAACACTCCACTTGATAAGAGTTTTATGTACTTATTAAATAAAAGAAGCCGTGCACATTATTACCAGCACCAAACAAAAGATGATCAGTGCTGCATTTTTTTTCAAGGAGTGGAATTTTATTAAGTTAGTACCGATGGTAATGATTTTCATAAGGGTCGCTTTTGTTTGTGTAGAACGAAGTCTCCACGCTTCTCAAGGAAATCTCAGCTTTCGCCTGCACTGGCATTGGGCTGCTGTGCACAAGGCACCCTGCTCTCTCCACTGTGGCTAAACTTCAGAAATAGATGCCGTGGAGATAAAACACCACCTGGGACACTTCTCTCTTAAATCAGGACAGTAATTGTAACAGGCTTGGTGTTTTTGTGAGTTTATTTTAAACATTCCTAAAAAAAGTAGGGTTTGTAATTTTCCTTCAGATTACAAGCTGACATTTTGAAGAAAAAAAAAAGTAGCAGGGAATGCGCAGCATTTCTGCGCGGTGGCAGCTGATAATTACCATAGTGTGAGTGAGTGGGGCTCGATATAACCCAGGCATTTTAAGTAACACGGCTGATTACAGTGCTGTAAGAGTAACTCAGTTCGGGAATTTTGCTTTGTTAGGCAAATTGAACTGTCTTGCTTCAGCGATCTCCTCTCACTTCCTGCTTTTGCTTTCCAAACAAGTGCTACCTTTATATTGTCCATAGCAGGGCTGTTGTCAGAAAGAGCTATGTGTACAACTCAAAAACGAAACGCAGAGAATCCTCTAAAGGGAACAAGGACGAAACTGATTCTCACCCAGGGATCACCAGGAACGTTCACTCTGCAATTTTTTTTTTTTTTTTTTGAGACAGGGTCTCGCTTTGTAGTTCAGGCTGGCCCTGAGCTCACTATGGTGCCCAGGCAAGCCTTGAACTCAGCAATCTTCCTCTCTCTGCCTCCCGAGTGCTGGGATTATAGGCATGATCCACCACGTCCAGCTACTCTGCAATGTTTTGGATCCTGTGAGATGTTCACACTTTTTTTTTTCCTTCTGACAGAAAAAGCAGAATTAGTTTGTGTTTAATGTCAAAATCAGAAGCCAGCTCTCTTAGGGGTTTGGCCATGTCCACTCCTTAGTACTATAGGGAAAGAGAGACTTTACACCAACTGTATGAGGAGAAAGCAGAGAAGGATGATTCTCCGAAGAGGAAATTACGAACATTCTAAGCAATAGATTTTTAACTATAGTTACTAAACATACACGTTTCATGCTTTCACATTTTCAATTAATTACGTAGTTGGTGGACCACTTTTGAATGCAGATGTAAAAATAAACATGTGAGGAGCGCCGTGTGTGTGTGTGTGTGTGTGTATGTGTGTGTGTGAGAGAGAGAGAGAGAGAGAGAGAGAGAGGAGGAGAGAGAGGGAGGAGAGGACAGAGAGAGAAAGAGAATTATGAATATAGGACCAGTATATTTCTGAGCACTGTGGTTTGAAGTCAGCTGAAGAGACACATCAATAAGAAGAGAGGTTGTAATACTTACTCTTTTAGTGAGGGACATGTTTTATATAACCGATGCAATATCATTTCTTTTCAGTAAATACTCAGTGTTAAGGATTTGGCCCAAGAAATACCCCTAACTCCTTTCTCCGAAAATGTTCAGAAATACTTACAATCATAAAGCAGATGCCTGTTTTGTGAAGTCCAGAGCTCTTCTAAAGGAAAAGAACACAAAAGTGTGGACGCTACATCAGATCAACGGCCTTGGAAAGAGCCTCTCTGGGTGCTGAAGGTGAGCTCCATTCATTTAGTGGTAAATTCACTTTGACTGGGGAACTGGTCTGACTTGCAGGAGACCAGCTAGAAACCTACCTACGTTTGATAATGCCCAGTTCCTTCAGGCTCACGACAGGATGTAAGGCACAGCAATTCTCCTTATTAGTCACTTCTCTTGCCAGTGCTCATCTTTCACCTACCGTATCTGCTTTCCTTAAATTCCTTCTTCTCTCCCACGCAGCTCCTGCAGCTGGGGTTCTACTTTGTACGTCCTCCTCCTCCTCGAAGCCTAGGTCTTTGACACATATTTTATTTTCTCTTGTTAAGTCAGTATTGTGGCCTCTGGCCCAATTCACACAAAGCCCTAACTCTCGGTACCTGGAAATGTGACCTTATTTGGAGACAGGAACTTTAAAGTAAAAGCATAATTTAAATTAGACCCTTAGGAAAGGGCCTAATCCAGTATGGCCTAATCCAGTATGGCTAGTATCTTCGTAGGAAGAAACTTAGAAACACAAGAGAAGCAAGAATACTAAAGACCACATGATGAGCCAGTAAGAGGGTATCGGTCCACATGCCAAGTGCAGGGGCCTCAGAGGAAGTCCTTGATCTTGGTACCTTGATCTTGGTACCTTGATCTTGGATTTCAACCTCTACCACTATGAGAAAATAATTTCTGATCTTCAAACCATTACTATGCTATCATCTTATGAAGCTCTAGCAAATTAAAATAATAATCTATAATTTATCAAAGAAACTCTTGCTAACTTCTTTCTCACTTCTGTTTCACAGCAATTCAGAAGTCAACCAAGTCTCTACAGGTATACCATATATATTGGTTGAATGAAAGAAAAATGCTTGCATGCAAGATGTATACAGTTAGAGTGGATTTTAACAAGGGTTTATAAAGAAAGGCAGTCTTTTTCTTCCTTCTCTATGACAGTGTTGACTAAAGGAAAAAATGGCAGTCATGAAATTGAAAAAATTCATTGTTTTAACATGTCTCACTAGTTATTCAATATTCATTGAATCCTTATACCATGGAAATTTAAAGAAATAAGATAAGAGTAATGTTCTTTAAATGTATCATAACACTGAAATCATGGAAGCAATGTTGAAAATAGTATCCATCAGACACAAAGTACATTTTTTATATGATGGTGTACCATGGCCAGAAACAGAATTTTCAATGAGTGTGAGAGTGTCAGAGAGGGTCAGGGATATAGCTCAGTGGTTTCAGCATCCGTCTGGCAAGCACAAGGTCCCAAGTTTGATCCCCTGTGGTACCACATACCACTATAGCAGGCGTGGTGGCTCATCTGTAATCCCAACACTTTGGAGGCAGAGACAGGAGGATTGCTGTGACTTTGAGGCTTGCCTGGGAAGAGAGTGTGAGAGAGCTCAGAATACTTCTTCAGAAAACTTGTTTGTTCAGCCTGTATCATATAAAACATAGGACTAACCTACCCTAGAAAGAAAATTTATTAATTTGTAATCAATTATAAATGACTGCTTTGTGAATATAACAATTCAGAAGAATTAATTATTGTGCATGAGGTTGCTTAGGGATAGCATATAATAGCAAATAAGAGTGGTTGTAATGAAAGAAGAGTTTCCTGTAGTTAGCAATGCCTTCTGTGAGTTGGACTTCTATTTTCTTGAGATAATTTATTTGTATTTAGAAGACTTTTATTTACTTATTATACTATTTGCTTACTTAAAAATCATTGCAATTGAGTTGCTTCAATATGTAAAACATTGCATATTGAAGACATTGGAAATGCAATGATGACTAGTAAAGAAAATATCCCTGCCTGCTTGGAGTTTATTTTAATTATATGGCTTAGCTAGTAGCTTGCATTTTATATTACTCACTGATTAGCAATAATTTTTTTTTTGGTTCAGGAATGCTGTTATTTACTTTCTGTACTACTAATTTCTGTAAATATTTATCAAAATATTGCATACATCTAATGGAACTCTCTTTGGAGGTATGGTGTAAGTTTTCATAAAAGCTTAAGGTGTTTCAAATCAAGCCCATACTTCAAAATCCTAAGAATCATAGCACAAATGAAAGTGATCAAAATCAAATTTGAAAAGTACTTGCAAAATAAACACACTATTTTCATAGCTGGTCAAAGCACAGTCGAGTGTTGAGATTTGTTCCTTTTTCTTCACTGTTTTGGAGTGTACTGGGCTAATTTTGTAAAGGCAGGGAAAAAACTCCTTTCTAAGGTTTCTCTTGACTAATATTTGAATTTTTACTTTCTCTTTCTATTTAAGGGGATAATTTGACTTGCCTAGAGTCTATGCTTGCAGCTATCCCTGCCTTCTTAACTTCCTTGTGTACCTAGCAACTTCCTAAGATTAGATTTCTCACCTTGATGAGCCTTTGTCAGAGCTTTTGATGTCCATACACCTGTACAATCACCAGCTGGTTTATCATATTAGAAGAAGGAAAAGAGAAAAATCTCCAATTCCCTGGTACTTTATGTTTTCTGGTCTGATTCTATAGATTTTTCTCCAAGGAGTGAGCTTGTAAAAGAACTGCCTGAGGTGGAAATGGATGAAGGGGAAGAGCGACAGAAGCACTCCTTTATTTAACCAACTTAGCTCTCAGAAGCCCTGACCCCTGTGAACTGAATTAAGTGGGCTGAATGGCACAATAGCCTGAAGGGTACAAAACCAGACATCTGACAAGGCTTTCTTGTTTTAAGGATATGCCTAACCTACTTTAAAAATATCCCTTTAATGGGGAGTTTAAAGGAAGTTCCTTTCTCTTATGAGGTCCATATCTCCTTAGGTAGATGTTTCCTTTGTCATCTGGGTGACTTCAGAGGAATAATTGAGAAGCTTTTTTTCCCTCTGGCTTTCAAATAAATTAGATATTTTTAAAAGGTTAATTTTCTGCTTTTAAACATTACCTACTTGTAATTTCTTATGAGACTCTGAACTAACCTTTAAACGTGTTACCATGATGCACATAAATACTTTTGGCAGAGCTTTTATGGCTACTGATGACACTATAAAATATGCTTTCATTTTAAGAACTCTAGAGGATTTGTACATCTGCATAAGCTCTAGAGTTCCCTGTTTTGTGGGGGAGAACTGATGGGGAAGATGAGATCATCGCCTACTTCCACCCTCGTTTAAATTCGTGGGAAGCCTGATTAGAAAATACTTTTCCTCATTGTAGGTCTGCTGTACTTGGTTTTATTACTCTCATAAGTTTATTAGACACATATTTGCTCCTATAAAGGAATTTTTCAAAATCATCGTTTGACCATATGTTCTCGGTGCAATATAGTTTTCTTGTATCCTAATGGGGATTAACATTTTCTTTTGACTCCAAGCCTTTCTATGCTAGTTAAATATAGATCACTGACACGCACAAACAGTCACTTCAAAGGCCTTTGGTCTCTTGGCTTTTTAAGTTCCCTTTGGTTTGCTTGTTTTCCATATGGTTGATTCTCTGTTTCATGCAGGATACTTGCTTGCTGTGGGGTGTAACTGTGACCAAGTTACTAGACTCTTCTAGAGTGAGAGTGTTTCACTTTTCTTGCTGCTCCTTCAACTCTACAAGTCTCTAACTTTTTTGGAAGGTTCCTAAAACATGCAGTTGCACAAGGCATGGTGTTTTACTTCTCCTTGAGCACAATTAATCACCATTAGGAAAGTTACTCCACTGTATTCTTGTCTGAGGATTCTTAAGATCTTCCAAGGGAAAAACTATAGTTTCATTTCTTCCTAACATATTAACTGATGGATTTAACTCAAAGATCATAGTCTTGTGTCTCAGTGTCATTTACCAATGTACACTAAATGAAATGTAAAAGGAAGAACTTCCACTCTGGCATGATTTTATGTGAAACTACCTCTGGAGGGGCACAAGTCTAGTCAACATTCAGTCAGACTTAAGTCTCCCGAGTATGGAGTGGGAAATAGAACTGATTGATCTTAATCTACTTTCTTATTTCTATGTCTATAAATAAATATCAACCCAAGAACATTGTATTTTCCTCTGTTTATGTGCTTTTCACTATTTTGAGGCTACTAGTATTTATCAATTTATAAAAAAAAGAGATATGTCTTTGGAGCTTCTATTCATCAAGAAATGAAGGGATCCATATTAGAATAATAATGTGGAAAATGCATATGATACAGTTTTACAAGAAAAAGAGAGAAAATTGAAAAGGGGAAGAGGGTCAAAAGGGATTATATATATATATATATATATATATTATATATATATATATATTTTTTTTTTTTCTTTCTGATCTGAAGTCCAGGATGACTTGAAAGAAGCAGTATCTTCACACTAGTCCTGGCTGTCTTAAAGCAAATCTTGTACATTATAAATAGAATTTCACAAATTGAACTAAGTACCCAATACTGATTGTTATTAAATTTCCCCTGTACGTCATTTGCTCTCTGCTCTAAGAATAAAAAGTATTTTAAAATGTGTTTTAATCTGTACTTGGGTTACTGGAATGAAAACAGACATTTTTACTAGTTTGGTCAAAGCCACTGAGACAGAATATTATCTACTTGATCATGTCTGGGTTGTGGCTGAGGTCAGAAACGTTTCAGGGACACTCTCAGAAGCTGGCTCTGTAGGTTCGTGTGCCTTATTTTCCCCGAGCGAACTCTGTTAAGTTCGAAGAGCAGGGGAACAGTTCCCACATCTTGAGCACAAGCTCTGTTCTAGGCCCAGCTCCAGGAATCTAATTGCATTTGTTCTTCTCTTCTTTCCCCGCAGCCCACATCTAATCTAGTCTGTCAGCACTATGCCGAAAAATATATCCCCAATCTGACAGCCTCTGTGTTTCCTCTTCAGTTTAACCCACCAGCACCTCAAACTTGGGCTTGTATAACAGGCTTCTAATTAGTCCCCCTGTTCTTACTCGGGGGCCCACATAATTGGTTCTCCAGGTGGCAGCTGGGGTGAAGTTAAAAAGTTTAAAAAAGTTCTTGAGGTGTTTTCCCTTTGCTTTGGGAAGAAAATGGGAGGCTGCCCATAGCCAACAAGACTGGACGGTGGACCTCCAGGCTGCCTGCCCGCTTTGTACTGCTTCCCTCCTCTCTCCGTGTGCCGTAGCCTGTGGCCAGTGTCTTTCTCTCCACAGGAGGCCCTGCCTGGGGCTCTCTTGTTTGCTCTCAGTCCTCCTGGCCCTGCACACTGTCCACACAGAGCATCACATAACCTGTTTCTCTTCCTCAGTAGGTTTCACCAGAGTCTCAGGCTGTGGGGATCATGTGATTCAAAACGCCAGCTTCTCATACCTTCTCATACCTTCTTCTTATACCCTCAGCTTCTTATCCTGCTTTCTGAGCCTTTGCTTTAGTTCTCAGGACAGCCATTATCACCTTCAAGGCAACATATGCTTACTCGTCCATTTTCTAGAACATAAATTCCGTAACGGCAGAGGAAAGACACTTTTTGCGATCACTCTGTATTCCTAAAACAAGGCAACTTGCCTGATATATAACAGTACTCTATAAATATTTCCAGGGTAACAGATTGATCTACTTTAAAACTCTGCCTTAGCTGATTTTCAAAGGTAAGCACCAGAAGTCCAGAACCACCCCCAGTCCCATTTATGTCCCTTGACTGGAGTGCTGGGGATAGTGTAGACATTTAGCAATTTTTTCTTGAATAATAATTGATATAGTCACAAACATGGAACTTTTCAAGGTGCTGTTAAGAGGAAATACAATATTACAAGTACGTGTGTGGTCTTTGTGGTTAGACTGGGCTGTTTGAATTTTATACCTGCCACTTGCTGTGTCTGATTGAACAAATCACTTAATCTCCGAGACCAAGTTTCTTTAACTGAAAAATTAGGCTAATAATAGGACCAACCTCATGGGGAGGATTGTTGTGAGGATTAAGCAAAACGAGGAAGCAGTCAGTATTAGCTCTGCACTTGTTACCAGCAGAGTAACCCTGCGGCCTCTGAGAAGCGCTGGGTGCTGCTGCCCAGCAGCGCCCGGCCTTTCCTTGGAAGAGCAATTACTCTTGTCAATATTTCCTGGTTATGTGTCTACTCCTTTATTAAATTTTAAGCTATTTCAGAGCAGAGGTTTAACTTTATTAATCTTTGAGTTCCCAGAATCAGCATAACGAAGGTCCTCAGTGAATCTATCTTGAATTAAGAAGGCTGAGTTAGAGGAGAGAGCCCTGGTCCAGAGCCAGGCTCTGGGATACTGATCAATGTCGATTTCAGGGAGTCTTTAGTGAGTAGAGCTAAGGCATCAGGACCCGTCCCTCGTCATGTTTGCAAAGAGTAATGAACACAGTGCCCATTTGTTGCAGGTCTCTTTCTATTATCTGGGGCCCCTTGGAAGCAGCACTTTCCTGGGGGGTCCTCCTTGAATCTGTAATAACCCTTGAGAGTTCTCACTCCTGACACATCATGGTAGGTATTTGAGC
>PVIC010026687.1:0-24044 GCA_004025085.1 Thryonomys swinderianus
AACCAACAATATGGGATAAAAATATTTCCCAGCTGTCTGGCAGACAAAGGACTACCATCTAAAATATATGAAGAGCTTAAAAAAAAAAACAGCATCCCCCAAATTTTAAGACCCAGTTCAAAAATGTGCATCTTAAATGAATAGACATTTTTCAGAAGAAGAATTAAAAGCAAACAAGAAGCATGTGAAGAAATGTTCAACATCACTGGTCATTCAAGAGATTCAGATGAAAACAACTCTGAGATTTCATCTCACTTCACAAAGAATGGCTGCTATTGTGAATTAATTAGCAATACATATTGGTGAGGCTACATGTGGAATGAGCTCTTCTCCACTTTTGTTGGGAATGTAAACTAATCCAACTATGTGGAGATCAGCATACAGATTCTTCAAAAAACTAGGATTAAAGTTCTCATTTGACCCTGCTATTCCTCTGCTAGGAATATAAATGGAAGAATTATTCATATCTTAGTAACATATGTGCACCACTACTTATAGCAGTCCATTTTTTAATAGCTAAACCTTGGAAACAACCCAAATACCCATCAACTGGAGACTGGATACAGAAAATGTGTATTTTTAAAAAATAAAATGGAGTATTGCTGTGCCATAAAGAATGATGTTTGAGTCATTTATACTCAAGTACATATACCTTGAGGACATACTCATAAATGAAATAAATAGATCACAGATTTGTAAATATCATATATTTCCTTTGCTATGAGAATCTGAAGATGTAAATGAGTTCTAGTATGTATGATAGATATTGGAAAATAGAAAATATTCAGAGGGAACAGGGTAGGGGAAAATAGTGGGGGAAAAGAAAAAATATGATGTTAAAAAAGGAAACAAAGCCTGTGTATGTAGGGGGCAGGGAATGTATGGTGGGTAGAGGAATGAGAAAAATGAAAATTAAGTCGTGTCATATACTGGTACAAATTTTCAATATTGAGTTGATCATGGTGTTATTAAATTGTACCAATAAAAAATTCAATTAAAGAATTAAACCTGGGTTTCTCAAAGGGCTATATATCTAGAATATATAAAGAGGTAGAGGTTAAAAAAAATCCACTCCCCTAAGTTTAAAGATCCAAGTCATAAATGGGCACCTGAAATGAATAGACATTTTTTTACAGGAAGAAGTAAAAGCAGGTAAGAAGCATATGAATAAATGCTCAACATGGTTGGTCATTCAAGAGGTGCTGATGAAAACAACATTGAGATTTCATCTTACTTCACAAAGAATGGCTGGTATCTCAAAATTAACCAGCAATAAATGCTGCCTATTCTGGAGGGAGAAAGCAATATATATGCACCCATGTTTATTACAGTTCAGTTTGTGATGGCTAAATCTTGGAAACAAGTCAAATTCTCATCAACTAGAGACTGGATGAAGATGTGCCTTTTTAAAAAAATAAAATAAAATGGAGTATTACTCTGTCATAAAAATGATAAGTTTGTGTCATTCAAACTAAATGGATGTACCTTGAGGACATATTCATAAGTGAAATAAATAGGTCATAGATGTCGAAATACTGTATATTTTCTCTGGTATGAGATACTGAAGGTATAAATGAGTTCCAGAATGTATGGTAGATCTTTTGAAATAGAAAATATTCAAAGGGAAAAGGGAGGAAGGGGTAAGTAGCAAGGGGAAAGAAAAATCTGATGTTAAAAAGAACGTAAGTTTATGTAAATAGGGGCCAAGAGGTGATAGCGTGTGCAAGGGAATCAGAAAATGAGAAGTCGTGGCATGTAGTGGTACAAAGTCTCAATGTTGGGTGTGATCTTGGTGTACATATAAAATGTAGCAAGAAACATTCAAATAAAAAAAAAAAACCCTAGACTGGGCATGGTGGTGCACACCTGTAATACCAGCACTTGGAATGCTGATGCAGTAAGATTATCACAAGTTCAAGGCCAGCCTGGGCAATGTAATGAGTTCAAGGCCAGCCTGAATTCTATAGTAAGACCCTGTCTCAAAATCTAAAAACAAAGAATTAAAGTGCCAGGATCAGTAGAGAGACATATTCTTCTACAATAACATGCAGGTAGGACACAGACAGGACTAAGTTGCACAAGTGGTTTCAGGTACTGCCTGTGAGATCTCAAGCATTTGTAATAGGGTAGGGAGGAGCAGCTCTCCAGAAGAAATGTAGTTTTTAGTCATTTGTGTAGATTGTTTGATTGATTAATTGAGGTAGTCTCACCTGCAGGGTTCAGGTTGGCCTTGAACTCACACGTTAGGCCGGCATAACCATGAATGCATGTTGATTTTCTCACCTCAGTTTTTCCCTATGCTGGGATTACAGTCGTATACCACTCTGCCTGGTTTGAGAAGAAATTCTGTTTACTCAAAATTTGTAAAGATGTTCACTTTTCAGTTGTTAGCTTATTTTGCATTGAAATTACAGAATTGTGCTAGATAGAGTTTCAGGGCCATTCTGGTATTCTGATTCTTAGTGCTTAGGTAAGTTTTTATTCTGTGAATGCAATGGGAGAATATTAACCTTTATGGGAATCAACTGATCCTGGCTATATGCATAGGCTGAGTATGTACACCAATTCCATGATGAATAAAATTATTGTAGACTGAAAAACTGTACTAATAAATATTGAAAATAAAAATTATAATACATAAAATTGAAGCAAAGACTATCAGAAATGAAATAACAATTTGATTAAAACTGTCCAGGAAGAGAATAATTTAAGATTAATAATGCAGAACAGAAAAATGAACAGTATGAAGAAATGAGACTTCACAAATTTATCTTATCTTGTGAATGATTTGATGCCTTATACAGAAGACCATGTGGGCCCTGACTGTGTTAGTTGTGCAGAAAATATATCTATGCTTGGAGTCCGTTGTTTGTTTTTACACTCATTATATTTACTTCATTTGGTGAATCCTAAAAAACATGGAATATTTCTTCTTGTGTTAAATAGGAAATGCATAAACCCTCTGATCAAAATGGGTAAAAATGAGAATTAACTTCTGTCATATACTGTTACAAATTCCCCAATGTTGAGTGTGATTGTGAACTGTACATAAAATGTACCAATAAAGAATTCAATTTACAAAAAAAAAAAACAATGATTTCTTCAATGTGGAAGCTCTTTGAACTCTGTACTACTTGCTATATCCCCATGTCTTCAGGTCTTACAATCTCCTTGACCATGGCCAAGGATCACCACCTCTGTGACTCTTAGGGACAGTGTTCTACCAGAATTTGTGCTTCTTTGCTCTCATCTTGATTCAGATGAGGCATATGTGCTCTGCTAGCTTTGCATCCATGATTCCCAAAGTCCCACCTTCTCATTTGGTCAACAACCAATTGAAGTTTATGCTTAGATCTGGAAGTGAATTACTCTCCCCACCGTAACGTTGAAACATATTACAGATGACAAATATCACATTGTGATCAATTTGCTGCAGTCTTCTTAGAACCCCCCCCCCAAATTCCCAATGACTATTCACAGGATTATTTGTGTTTTTCATCCCATTCTCAAAGCACACAAAGCATGTGGTTTGTATACACACCAGGGGATTATTGTACGGAGTTTTGACCTAGTTGAATGCTCATTTTGCCTAACTCATCTTTCCTTTTTTCTCCTTTCTAACTCACTATCCAAATCCATTAAAAACCTGTGTAACTAGAAAATGCTAGCTTCTTCTACCTTGCCAACAAATATGGAAAATTAGGAAGCTCTCTTCAGTGGGAAAATAAGTCAGGTAGAAAGAATTTATATTTCAATGTAAACTGTATCTCAAAAAATACTCTTGGGGAGATGTTTACCTTATTTATTGGTATAATAATATCGATACATCTCATAGGATTGCCCTGAATATAAAATAATAATATTTTTGGCATACTCTTATACTCCAAAGACTGAGTGAGCATTTTTATTGCCCTTGGTTGAATACTCTTTCATGTTTATAAAGTATATTTTGATGTTGGCTTCAAATTGGGGAGGAAATGACACTTCTCTAGTAATGAATACTGATACTCATGTTTCACTCACTCCATCACTGGAGCCTGACGTTCAAGCAGAAGATATGGCCACTCTCATAGAGGAAGTCTGCCTAAGTGGCTACAAGTTGTTCTCTCCAAAAAACCACACAGGAGTGTGCTAATATAATTTTTAACCTAATAATAGTCTTGTGGCTATTCTGAACAGACCTGCGTGACTTGATTAAAAAGTTTCATCTATTAAAAAAGGAACAGTGATCTGGATAAAATGCTATGTCTGCTTCTCAAAAATAAATCTCATTCTTGGGCCGGAGGGTTAATTTAGTGGTTCCGGCGCCTGCCTCGCAAGCTCAAGGTCCTGAGTTCGATCCCCGGTAACCACATATAATGCTGGGCGTGGAGACACACCCACCAGCAATCAACACCGCATACCACAGTGCCGGACGTGGTGGCTCACGCCTGTCATCCCAGCACCGGGAGGCAGAGACAGGAGGATTGCTGAGTTCGCGGCAGCTTGCCTGGGCACCATAGAGAGCTCAGGGCCAGCCTGAACTACAAAGCGAGACCCTGTCTCAAAAGCAAAAAAAAATCTCATTCTAAAAAAGGTATTCCTAATTATATTAGTTCTTTAGAATACATCCAGTAAAAATTTGTAGCTAGTGTACAATGTATTAAAACTAGGTATGAAACAACTAATTCAGTTTTGCATACAGCTTTGCTAAAAAACCCTATAAAATTTGGGAATACTATACCAAATGTTAATGATGACAGCCATATTCATAATCACATGTTAAATAAACCTAGAAGTTGAATTTAAAAATAGTTGACATTTTCTGAAAATAAATGAGATCATTATGTTCATGTTATGTAGCAAGAGTCTATTTATATATTCTTCATGTTGTAATATGGGAATTAAGCTTGGCGATTACAATATATACATCTATGAGGAGATGTATAAAATATTGAATTTATAATAAAGTCCCAAACTTCATGCAGTCTTTAGGTGCTAATAATTAAATGTGCGCTGTATTGAATTACTTGAATAGGTCTCTAGGTAAGACATATAACACCAAAGAAATCTCATAATATGAAGGACTGAGTTAAATTTTACTTGTCATTGTAACATTGGAATATTGCACCATGATTTCTATCTACTCTTAAGTAAATATTTAATGGAGTAGAGGAAGCCTATTTTTCCTGATTCCTTAATCTGCCTTCATTTTAATGATTGCTAGGTTGACAGGGACTTTTAACATCATTCAGGGACAGGTTTGGTAATGGATCATGCAAAAGAAGTTTTGGACAAATCAAGAAAAAAGAAAATACACAATTTAACTCATAGGTAGCTGCCATTATTTGTCGAAAGTTATAATTATATATATATATATATAGAGGAATGAATGTTCCTAAAAGTTACTTGTCAATACAAATTTCTTAATCAGAGAATTCAGGCTTCTGATAAATGAGTTTATTTCACAAGTACTATTAGCCTTTGTGAAATAGCCTAGAGTGGAATACTGAAATGTTCACTTATTATAAACTCATCCAATATTTTATTTAATGAATTATTATAAACTCATCCAATATTTTATTTAATGAATTCTTTTTGATGTGCTAAAAATTATAAAATTGAGGCCAATAGCAGTAACACCTTGCTACAGAATACATTTACTACAGATAAGCTGATAGGATCAAGAAGGGTTTGTGCTGAGTTCTTTTCAATTCACAGTGGACTAATCTAATATGAATACATAGATCATAATATCATTTATTTGTATATCCTGTGAGCCCTTCATCTTTGCTTTTAAAAACCTGCAAATATGGGATAAGTAATGGACCATGTTTCTCCTAAAATATTCTTTACTATGTTTCACATGACTCATTTATAACAATTGTCACAAAGTCAGAAGGCATATTTTAAAATTAATAAAATCCATTTAAGCAAGCGAGGGCTATTTCACATAGGTTATAATGATAGCAGGTGCAAAATAAAAATGGATAGAATACCCTGGTAGTGATTTGCTTGTCTGACATCAGCATACATTTTGTTAGCTACCGTATTTTAAATGTGATAATAACAGAGTGTAGACTACATCTCCCATCTCCTTTAAATTGACTTAGGCAATTCTACCCCTGGTATATACTGTTTATCTCCCTTCATTCCAATATAAAACTCACTTCTGTCAGGAAATATGGAGGTTTTATGCAATTGTTTATTGATTGATGACTGTGAGAAAGCCATAGAAATAAAAAAATAAGGAAATAAAACATGGTTACATAGTAAACTGTGAAAACTGTCTGAAATAAAAAGAAAATTTATGCTAGCACTGAAATGAAGAGGGAATATCTGAGTTTTTAAAGATTTGACAGGAATGGAATTGTCAACCACTTACACTTGAATATTATGCATTTAAAGTTCTATGTGTACACAATGTTATACATGTCCAGATGAAAGTACATTAAGAAAAATTTTAAAAGTGTGTTTTTTGTCTTTAAAACATTCTTCCATATACCTATTCACACAGTTTTACAAAATTTTCCTTATGTCTGTAAGTATTGTAGTTGAACTGCATAAGAGAGGAAATATAGATAGTGTTGTCTTATAAACTATGAGGATCTACTATCTCATCAAGTACAGACAGGTGGCAAGGATCCAATAGTTTCTACTTAGTAAGTTAATGAATGATAGCAAATAATTCTGAGAAAAGATTTAGCTTTAAAATGTCAGGTTTTATAGGTATACTAAATATTCCATTTGTAATCAGTAAAATACTAAATTACTATTATGAACTATAATAAATTATAACTATTACACAAACTAAAATAACTATTATAAATCATCATAGTTTCATAAACTATCAAAGTTTTTAGATTGTTGATTTTTGATTTTACAAACCAATTCTATGGGTTTTTAAATTTTAAGTTTATTTGTTTTCCAAGTCTTAGAAATATTTCTAATATTAACTAGGGCATTTTGGACTACCATCAGCAACAAAATAGTTGTGAAGGAGTCTTTTACAATAATGTTCAAGTTCTACCTGAGGACGAAGACAGTACCAACTACTTTTCACCAAAATGCTAGCTGGAGTCATAAACTTGCATCAAAGCAGTTTTGCAGCCACGTAACAGTTCATGTTCCTGTGTGGTTTATACCTCTTCCCACTGTCTCATAAGTCGCTATTTCATAAATTCAATCCCCAAATCCTGTTGTCACATAGCCAAAAAACAAAACAAACCTTTAACTTCCTCCATTTGATAAAATAAAAGTATTTGAGGTCAGTTATATCAATTCTAAAATATAAGTTTTTATATTTTCATTTGTGAGAACTAAAACCCAAGGTAATCCCATCGTGATCATTGGGATTAATGTCCTCTGAATTTGATTCTTTTGCTATAACTTGCAGCTCAGTACAGTTTTCCTTCCTCATAATGCCCCTCTTCATGCATTTCTCCCTATCTCGTTAGCACTACTTCTGCCTTCCACGTATCCACCAACCCCTCGCTGAGCAAGGTTCATGCATACTACATTACTACAGCAATGATTTCCTTGAAATCTTTGGGGGAAAATTAATTGCTATCATGCCATTCCGTGGCACTCTTCATCTCCATATTGTTACTTGGTCTGTCTTAGAATTTTATTCCTTGACTACCCCTTTCTCTAGCCTCACTGTCTCCCTAGTGCCCTCAGTAATCATTTTAGTTGTATCAGTCTCTCATGTCTTGTTCCCTGTGCTTCTATACCTGAACTGCAGCATGGTGCCTCCCTAAGGCAGGGTTTTCTGTTAGAATCAGAGGTGGGGCTGATCGGAGTCTGGATGGTGGATCTTGCTTTCTACATTTCTTCAGATACTTTTCACTTCTTTCTCTTCCTTCCTAGTACAGGCCCTTTCATTTTTTAAATTGAATTCTTTATTGGTACATTTTATATACAGTTCATAAACACACTCAACATTGGGGAATTTGTACCAGTATGTGACATAAATTAATTCTCATTTTTATCCATATCCCTACCCACCCACAACTCCCCACCCCTTATATATATGCTATTTCTTTTTCTTTCAAATCATACTTACTCTTTCACCTCCTTATGTTCCCCCACCATATTCCCTTTGGATATTTCCTATTTCACAGAATCTATCATACATTCTAGAACTCATTTACATCTACAAGTTCTCATACCAGAGAAAAGATACAGCATTTACATATCTGTGATCAATTTATTTCACTTATTAGTGTGTGCTCAAGGTGTATCCACTTGCACATAAATGAATGAAACTTGTCATTCTTTATGACAGAATAATACTCCATTTTATTTTTAAAAACCTACATCTTCTTTAACCAGTCTCCAGTTGATGGGCATCTAGGTTGTATTCAAGATTGGGCTATCACAAACTGAGCTGCTATGAACATGGGTGTACATAGGTCTCTACAATATGAACCTTTTAATTCCTTTGGGTATATTCCTAGTATGGGAATAGCAGGGTCAAATGGGACCTTTAATCCTAGTTTTCTGAGGAATCTCCACACTGATCTCCACAATGGTTGCACAAGTGTACAATCCCACCAACAGTGGAGAAGGGTTGCTTTCTCCCTGCAGCCTCATCAGCATTTATTGCTGGTTGATTTCACAATAGCAGCCATTCTTTGCAGCGTGAGATGAAATCTCTGTGTTGTTTTCATCTGCATCCCTCGAATGACTAGTGATGTTGAACATTTCTTTATATGCTTCTTGGCTTCTTTTCTGGCTCTGAGAAGTGTCTATTCATTTCCAATGCCCATTTCTGAATTGGGTCTTTAAACTTGGGTGGACTGATTTGTTTACGTTCTTTACATATTCTAGATAGTAGCCCTTTGTCTGACAAACAGCTAGTAGAGATTTTTCCCATGTTGTTGACTGTCTTTTATTGGTGCCAGTGGTTTCTTTTGCTGTGCTTTTTAGGAGGATAAGATCCCATTTGTTTACTCTTTCTGCTAGTTCTTGTGCTATAGAGGTTTTGTTCATAAAGTCTCTGCCTAAGTCAGGCCTAAGTTAGTGTCTCCAAGAGTTCTACCTATTTTGCAGCAAGTTTATTGTTCCTGTTTTAATGTTGAAGTCTCGAATGCATTGTGATTTCAGTTTAGTACGTGGTGAAAGAGATAGGTCTAGCTTTTGTTTTTGGCAGGTTAAAGCCCAGTTTTTCCAGCACCATTTGTTAAAGAGGCTGTCTTTCCTCCACTGAGGATGTTTAGCTCCTTTGTCAAAGATAAGGTGGCTTAGTGTATCTGGAGTTGTTTCAGATCTTCTAATCTATTCCACTGATCTTTGGGTCTGTTACTTTGCCAGTACCATGCAGTTTTTATCATAGTCAAAGCCCTTTATTTCTATGGCATATGCTCTTTAAATATAAAATGCAAAACAGAAGAGTGACAAGTAGGAAGTTGAGTGAAATTCAAGTACTTTTCCAGACTATTGTCTCAAAAATATTTTAATACATATGTTTCATTTATACTACTAATTTATCCTAGCTCGTTGAAAAAATGTATTGTGTTATATGTTTCTTCTTTGTGAAAATCTTTTTGGTCTCTGTCTTATACTCTACTTTGAAGATAATAATACACAATAATTAGTTTTATTTTATTATAAATTGTTTTATTTTTCATAAAATAAAATGTAAAACTATACACATTTTTGGTATTTTTAAATTTATCAACTCGGGTAAGTTCTTCATTCAGCACTACTTCAATTTGACTCATCATATTCAAAAGCTTAAATCTTTTTGCTTAACTTCAGTTTGATTACCTTTGTATTCAACTTCAGATTTTATCCTAAAATCACATATTTGCTTTACTGCTTTTGTCTTAGCTACCTCTGAAATCTGAGATTTCTCTACTCAATGCTGTGATACTCTCGCTACACTTAATGTCCTTGTTGTTATGATATTTTAAAATGTCTCATAGAAATGGATGCTAGTAAACTTGTCCCTTATCCTAGTCTGTCAAATTTCTCTTAGCCTCTTTTCTTGTTCTATCATTCTACTGTACAAACACAATCATACACATTACCCTTTCCCCAGGGTCCTCAAATTCTTCCATACAGTCACTACAAACCCCCAACACTAGATCAACACCAATCAAAGTTGTTTTCTGTTAACCTGGGCCACTGAGCAGAAACCAGAAGTTCATGGAATGTGCTTCTACATTTCTGCAGTCTATGTGTATTTTCCTCACCTGCTAAATTTTACTCTGATGGAAAAGGGACAGGGTTTTCTTAATTGATTTTTTTAAATTAGTGCATCATGTAATTAATATTACATGATGATAGGAATTATTTGGGGAAGTCACTATATGCATTTGAAATATCTTAATACCACTTCCTCCCCCTTCCTCTCCTCTCCCACCTACTTGTCTTCTTCCCTATCACCAATCTTTATTTATGAAATAATGTATTTTTTAGATTTCTCATCTTCAAAAATTCATGATATTTAGTTTCTGAGTCTGCCTAATGTCACTTAATATGATAGTTTCTAGTTTCACTTATTTCTATCATTTTATCCCTTTGTAGCAAACATAATAGTTGGTGCCTAAGATATGCCTAACATATTCATTGAATAAATTATAGAGTATCACTTTATTCTTTTACAAAGACAGTGCTTATAAAATGTTTAGAGACATATGTGCC
The DNA here is from genome assembly GCA_004025085.1 of Thryonomys swinderianus. Lineage (NCBI taxonomy): Eukaryota > Metazoa > Chordata > Mammalia > Rodentia > Thryonomyidae > Thryonomys > Thryonomys swinderianus. Next base: position 10,630 of record PVIC010026687.1, read on the forward strand.
CTGTGGAAAGACTAAATCTGCCTAATTAACATATGCTTTATCTCTCCTAATTAACATTTTGTGGTGAGAACACAACATCCACTCTCAGTATTTTTGAAAAAATACAACATTGTTTACAACAGTCAGATGTACAATATATCTCTTTAATACATTCCTACATTTATAATGATATGAGAAAAATAAACCTTTTCTACTTTAAGTTGCCAGTGTTCATTTTGTTCCAGCAATGGAAAGCTGACTAATATAACTCAATAGTAAAGAAAAAGAATGATTTTTAAAACAGGCAAAGGACCCAAATAGATCATTTGTATGTCTTCTTTTAAGAAATCTATCAATCTTAATTATTTCAAGGAATTGTTTAGAGAAAGAGTATCCAGGGGCACTTCATTAACTGAATGACTCTATTTTTCTTTGAGTTTGCAAGGAAGCAGGCATGATCAGTGCTCTGTCCAAATTCCCTCAGATCCCTTTACCACGTGTATCTGATCCTCTTTGGCTTTTACTCTCAAGCTAACATCTGTGACTCCTTTGGAGAATTATCCTAAGGCTGCCATTGCATTTCCTGTACACAAAGGGGGTCAGAAATGCTTAAAAATGTACATTCTTTTGAGGCTAGCCCCTAGCTAAGGATTTTGGAGCTGAGGATTTAAATACTGCTGTTCTCTGCTTTTGATCCAGATCATTCTAAAATGTTTCCTTTCTGTCTCTGGAACTGTCTGCCAAGCCAACCCAAAGTTATCCACTGAAAGACTTTGCTTGATAGCTCAGGTTTGGTTTGGCTATATTTTTTTTTCCACTTCCCTTTTCTTACCATCCTACTGGTCTTTGTGGTAATATTCTCTTATCACGTTTCCTTAAAGTTTGTTTCTGGGAAACTGTTCTAGATCACTTTCTGTCATGACGAGAAAATATTTGAGGTTGAGTATTTTATAAAAACAGAGGTCTGTTTAGCTCACTGATTTGGAAGATAAAGGTCTACATTTGTATGCTTGCATCTCTATCGTGTGATGAGGTTTCCATTAGCTCTGGCACAGCATGGCATGTCATTTTAGGAAGGAATATGAAAAAGACAATAGTCACATGATGAGAAAGGAAGCAGGCCTCATAAGAGCACAACTTGCTCTTGTGAGAACTGGCCATGGTTAGTGAGAATTACTCTAATCCTTTTCGAAGAATGTACTGCTGATTGCATAGCAGCATTCCACTAGGTTCCTTTTTTAAAATTTAATTTAATCTATTGATACATTATAAATACACATCACAATTATACTCCACATTGAGAATTTGTACCAGTATATAACTTAATTCTCATTTTTCCCCTTCCCCTACCCCTATGTGCCCTGCCCCTATATGCACAAGTTTTGTTTCCTTTTTTTTTTTAAACCATCAATTACCCCTAGCCTCCTCTTCACACTGGGAAACCAGCTTCTAGTATAGGAGGAGATATATTCAAGCTGTATCCAAACTTTACAAGAAACTGGTCTAAAAATACTACTACAATTTGAAGGAATATAGACTATTATCTTTCACATTAGGATAGTATATATGCGTGTGTATAATAGTAGTTTATACATACAATGGAGTTATACATATAGATAGGAATACACACAATGATATTACCTATTGAATAATCTATATATTTAAAATAGTACAGGAATACATAAAATGCTATTAACCTATTCAATAATCTATATAGTGTATTTAAAATAGACTGGTATATATGTGCGTATGTAATGGAATTAATAATACTGAATAATCAACCAATAATTACAAAATTTATGTGGCTCCAAAAGAAACTATCCACTTGAAATTTGCATTGATGTGCATCCCAGCCTTTTTTTTTTTTTTTAATTTTGAGTAGGGTCTCCTAAAACACTAAATTATCCAGAGTGCTGGAACTCGTGAGTCTTTTCTGTCAGCCACCCTAAGTATGTATTTATTCCACTATTAATGCATATTTGATTTTTCCATATTTTCCATATTAAAATAATATGACTACTCCCATTTTTGTAGATAAAAAAATGCATGTTAGTTTTTTTTTTTTTTTTTGCTTTTTGAGACAGGGTCTCGCGTTGTAGTTCAGGCTGGCCCTGAGCTCACTATGGTGCCCAGGCAAGCTGCCGCGAACTCAGCAATCCTCCTGCCTCTGCCTCCCGAGTGCTGGGATTACAGGCGTGAGCCACCACGTCTGGCATTGTGGTATGCGGTGTTGACTGTTGGTGGGCATGAGTCTCCATGCCCAGCATTGTATGTGGTTACTGGGGCTCGAACTCAGGACCTTGCGCTTGCGAGGCAGGCGCTGGAACCACTAAGCTAAATCTCCGGCCCCGCATGTTAGTTTTGCTAGATTCCATCAAACATTTTTGTTTGCACTAGGTATACTCACAACAATACAGTGTGACTTTATATCCTGTACATTAACTATTTATATTTCATTTTAATCCTTAGTCATATTTCATTTTAAATTAATTTTCATTTTAAGCTAATAATTTGAATAATTTCATGTTGATTGGCCACAGATTTTTTTTTTTTTTTTTGAGACAGGGTCTCGCTTTCGTAGTTCAGGCTGGCCCTGAGCTCACTATGTAGCCCAGGCAAGCTGCCGCGAACTCAGCAGTCCTCCTGTCTTTGCCTCCTGAGTGCTGGGATGACAGGCGTGAGCCACCACGTCCGGCATTGTGGTATGCGGTATTGATTGTTGGTGGGCGTGTCTCCACGCCCAGCATTATATGTGGTTACCGGGAATCGAACTCAGGACCTTCCGCTTGTGAGGCAGGCACAGGAACCACTGAGCTAACCCTCCGGCCCCAGGCCACAGATTTTAATGAAAAATTTGTACACACAAACTTTAAATGCAAATAAGTCGAATATACCTAATCTGCACAGCTGTGTCTAACATAATACTATACAATATTTCTAATTAGTACTAGATTTTTATTCTTTTAAAAAAGACTATTTTTGGTACAGCTCTATGCTCATAGCAAATATGACCAAATCAGTACAGAGTTTGCATGTAAATTTTGCTCCATTACAACCATCCCCTCATTGTTAACACATTACTTCTTAGCAGTGCATTTCCTTCAACTAATGATTTCATAAAATTATCTGTATCTAATATTCAAAGCCTGAAGTTTATGTTAGAGTTAAGCCTTGGTGTCATACATTGCATGAACTTGGACAAATGTCTGACTTATCTACCATTACATTGTAATGCGGAATAATTACATACCCCTAAAAATTCTCTTTGCTTCTCCTATTCTTATTCTCTTTTCTAACTCTTAAGAACTACTGTAACATATTGTCTCTTTAAATTTGCCTTTTCCAGAATGTTATGTAGATAGAATTATACTGTATTCAGCCTTTCGGGCTTTCTTTGGCTTAGTAGTGTGGGTTTTTAGCACTACTGTTTGTCTGGATACACCAGAATTTATTCATCCATTCGCCTATGGAAGGATATCTTGAATACTCCCAAGTTTCTTAAATGAATAAAGCCACTATAAACATCTGTGTCCATGTTTTTGTGTGGCTGTTGTTTTCAACTCATTTAAATAAATGTCAAAAAGTATGATAGCTGAATCAAATAGTAAGAATATGTTCAGTTGGTGTAAGTCATGAAACTGCACTGTAAAGTGTCTATATCCTTTTGTCTGTCCATTAATAATGACAGTTTAAATCAGTCCACATCCTAACCAGCATTTGCTGTTGTCAGTGTCCCGGATATTGGCCAGTCTCACCTGCAATCCTACCAGAATGTCACTTCTGATTTAATTGGCATTTCTCTGCTAACATAGGATGTTTTTGTATTTATGTATTTTTGTTTTTGTGTTTACCATCTGTATATCTTCATTGGTGTGATGTCTATTCAGATATTTTCCTCACTTTTTAAGTTGGAATTTATTATTGTTGATGAAGTCTCTTAATATTTTAAAGTTTTATTTGTGTGTTGTGCAAGTATTTTCTCCTAGCCTGTAGTTTTTCCCCCTAATTTTATTGACAGTCTTTTAATTTTAATGAAGTCCAGCTCACAAATTTTTTTAATCATTGGGATCATACTTTGGTGTAATAACAATAACAGAAAACCATTGTAATTACCTGAACACTCTCCTATGTTATCTTTTGGACTGTTGTATTACCACATTTTACAATTAATTCTGTACTATTTTAAAGAATGTAAACTCTCTAGCTAGATTTATTGCTTTGTATGTGGATGTGTATTTAGTTGTTTAATGGACTTTATTTCTCTACTGGATTTTCTTTTCCCTTTTGTCAAAGACCATTTGACTATATTTATATGGATCTGTACCTGAGATCTTACTTTCATTGATCTATTTGTCTATTTCATTATACCACATTGTCTTGGTCAATGTTTTAAATTTGATCTACCCATTTAATATTATCTTGGCTATTTTGAGTCTTTGCTTTCTCTAAAGACCTAAAAATAGTCAATAAGTATATTAAAAATATTTGATATCGCTAATCATTTAGGAAATCCAAATTTATACCAATATGAACTAGCCTTTTTTTTTTTTTTTTTTGAGACAGAGTCTCACTTTGTAGTTCAGGCTGGCCCTGAGCTCACTATGTAGCCCAGGCAAGCCTCGAACTCAGTAATCCTCCTGCCTCTGCCTCCTGAGTGCTGGGATTACAGGCGTGAGCCACCACTCCTGGCACTGTGGTATGTGGTATTGATTGCTGGTGGGCGTGAGTCTCCATGCCCAGCATTGTATGTGGTTACTGGGATTGAACTCAGGACCCTGCACTTGCGAGTCAGGCCCCAGAACCACTGAGCTAAATCTCTGGCCCCTGAAATAGCCTTTTACATATGCTGAAAGGGAGATTATCAAAAAGACAAGAGATAATAAATTTTAAGGGCTCTGAATTTAGCTCAGTGGCACTTCCACCTGCCTTGCAAGTCCAAGGTTTTGAGTTTGATCCCCAGTACCACAAAACCAAAACAAAACAGATAACAAATGTTGGTGAGGATGTGGAATAAGGAAATCCAAACATGTCATTGTTTGGAATGTAGATGGGTGTAGAGATTGTGGAAAACAGTATGGAGGTTTCTAATGAAATTAATATATAACTATCATGTGACCCAGCAAACATACAGTATCTGTACTGCCATGTTCATTAACATTGTTCACATTCAAGATATGAAAACAATGTGTCAACTGATGGTGAATGCATTAAAATGTGGTGTATACATACAAAAGAATATTATGCCACCTTTATAAAGGAGATTCTGCCATTTGGTACAATAATGTGTACGTAAGATGAACAAGCACAGAGATCTTTGTACAACAAGAAGACGAATGTTAATAAAATCATATTATATTGGGCATATTTATAATAAAGAGTTAGATTTTAGTTGGTCCATAAGTGTAGATTATTTAGCATAGACAATAGGATATCCCTTCAAGTTAAAGCACAAAACATTTTGGCCACTGAGTCAAGCCTTAGATATTGGTTATCTTTGTGACATTTCAGTTCAGATGAGACAAACAGATATGTATACCTCTTTCTTAAAATTTTCTCCAAAGGATCTTTACATAGGTCAATTGTAATGAAAAGATATGGAGACTTATTAATTGATTTAATACAATATTTAACAGTAGGAAAACACTAATAATAGGAAAATATAAATAACGTAATGCTATTTATTGAAGGGGACCTTGTTTTTAATTTTTCTAAAATAATTTCCTTTTCTATGAAATGACATTTTTGTAGTTTTGTATGAAACAGAACAGATGGTTGTTCATTCTCTGGTTGATTTTTCCCTTCGGTACCCTGATTCTCTCCTTAAAAAGAACATGCTTTCTTTTCTGCTAGAGTTCTCATAAAAACAATGTTAAGTCCATAAAATATAAAGACAATATATAATTTAAAAATATGACAGTAAGAATAATATCATTAGCATGCATAGCAAAATGAAAAAAATCAGATAATTTTGTAGTAAATTATGGTCTGTATTTTCTGAGATACTTATTTCTTTGAAATTAGTACCATTAAACAAAAGTGAAATATTAGAATTAAAGAACTCTCATCTTTTAAAGATAAATCAGAAATTTGGGTTGTATGTGTTTTCTTTCTTCATGTATAATTCTAGGAATTGAAAAATGGGCTTTTCATGTACATTGTGTCTCTTCAATATTTGAATATTTTACATACTTTAAGATAGGTTGTCATTTAATAAGTCCATGTGTATTTACAAAATTTGTTATATTTACACATGGCAAAATGAGTTGACTATTTTTACCTTAAGAAGCCAGCCATGACAATTTTATTTGAACTTAATTTTAGCTGGCTTAGGGAATCGAGACAGTAAAACAATTTTTGCACGTGTTCTTTGTATAAGTAGTAAGATAATGATGACTTTTAAAATACTGTATCAAAACATTTAAAGGTCATGAAAATTGCAGATTTACATTCCAAATTATATCTCAAACCTTATTTCATAATCTTTTCACAGCTGCTGCCTAACTTTATAAACACCTAGATTACTGATGAAAGACACTTGTTCCATAGGGGACAGATCACTGCATTTTCACCTCAAAGATATTTTTTAATATTGAAAATAAAATAAAACTCATGAATGCAGATAGTGTAACTAAAATCCCCTCACCTCATTGGCATTCTCAAAGAAAGTCTCCTGTTCAAATTCTTGATACATTCTGCAAACCATGAAAACATCACTGAGAACTGGTCAGTGCACACCAGAGGAAAAGAAGCTTTAGATATCCAGAATTACTGTAATGATAGGTGACTGCAGGGGCTTAGCCAAGAAGAATTTTGATGAGCGAAAAAATAAAATCAGATCTGATGTGCACATTATTATGCCTAAATACCACCTCTTCATAAAAAAGTATCAAATCTTATTTCTAGGATTGTGCAAGTGAACCGAACAATAATTCCACATAGCTGCAGGGAATTCTTGCATTGCTTGTCATGAAATTACTGCTTCAGAGCTGCATTAGCTTTCCTATCATTGGGACACAGTAATTGATGTCCCCACTTAAGGAGGAAAGGCTTGATTTAGCGTACATTTTCAGGGCATTCAGTATGTAGTTAATAGGCTCCAAGTTAGAAACCTTAGTAAAAGGGTGTGGTAGAGCAAAGCTTCCTTGTTTACAATCACTGGAAAGCAGAGAAAGGGAACAGGGCCAGCAGGGAATGGTTTAGGGACCATTTATAGTACTCAAGGTCATGTCTCCATGGCCTGACCAGATATACCCGAGAAAGTATTTTGCTAGGTGTTTCCTAATTAGATAAATTTGATAAATTAGGATTATTGGTCACAGCCCACCATCAACTTCACACCCAATCTCATCTCCTTAAGCCATACTTACTATCCAAATGAAGAGAGTACCAAATTCACAACTCTCCCTAAAATAGTACAACTACACTGTACAACAAGAAGTAAAAAATTCTTCCTTCCCAAACTAATCCTAGTTCCAGGATTTTTCAAAACCCTCATCCCTTTTGTAAGGCTCATAGCAAACTCTTAAATGTGAACCTCTCTAAAAATTAAAAAAAAAAAAATCATGAAATCCTAGAGTACAATGACACAAAGCAACCATTCCCATCCAAAAAGGGAGAAAGAGGAAGATTAAAAAGACTTCTGCCAAAGCAAGACCAAGAGCCAATATTACAAATGTCAGGTCTTGTAGGGCAATTATCTAGATTCCAGGTGAAGAGATGAGACTTCCAAAGGCGTCTGGGAAGTCTCACTCCAGCGACCTGACCAGATGGGAGTTACACGGCCTCTCTCATGGCCATCTTGATTCTCAGGCTGAAACTTTCTTTAGCCTGTTTGATATTTCTGGCATCTCCACCTTCCTGGAGGTTTCATTGCACCTTTGGCCTTATACCAACAATTTCATGCACTGTGCTCTCAGGGACTCTTTTTTGTGGGGGGGGGAGCTGCAGTCCTTGTTTAGAAATCTGGGTGAACCATTTTTTTGCCTCACAACTCTTGCATTCTGCACGCCTCTAAAGACAGCATCATGCAGATGACACTAAGGTTACTTGCCTGCGGTAGGTGGACCCCCTCAGACCATCAGAGTGTCTAGATGGCTGAGCACAGTGAGAAGAATCACAGTCCACCCTTAGGAGGCCCTCTCTTCTCAAAGGAAAGGTTCATTTGATCGCATCCTTAGTCTGTAATGGTAGGATCTTGCTGAGTCCTGAAATGCCTTCAAGGGATCTTTCTGAATGTCCCTGTCCAAAGCACTTGGTTTCCTCTTAATTGTGCCAATCTCTTAAGCAACTATATTTTCTTTGGTCCTAACTTTACCTGTGGCTCCCTCTGGTTCCCTCTGGACCAAAATGTTTTCAAAAGCTTTCACAAATTTTTTGCTCTGCCTCTTGCTCTGAGTTCATAAATTGGGCTACATGAAGAAGTGGATGTCAGCAGCCCAGAAGATCCTGAGGCCCCACCCTGCCCGCTGTGAGCTGCAGTAGTACATAAGAACCACATACCATTCCGCCAATGCAGCACAAGACTCGTGAAATCTGCCCAGGAGGAAAGAGGAAGTAGGCAAGCTACAAAGTCCTAGCCAGCTCTGTTCCTGGGTTCTCTGCTGGGAAGCAGAAGTGATAATAAAACAGCTGACCAGACTGATGATGAGATAGGCATGCAGGAGAACAGTTTCAGATGAAGTCTTACCGTATCACAGAGGCCAGGTGAGATGGTCTTAGGAGACACGCTAGGAGGGGTGAGAGCTAAACAGGGATCTACTGATATTCCCTGGGAGCCTTGGACTTAGGTGGGAGGACTATGGGGCCTGTGCAATGTCAGAGAAGGCAGGTTTAGTGGGCATAACCTTCATGGAGGGGGGTAGACTGGGAGGAGGTAGCGTTTAGTCCAGTAGTGTGGCTGAGGTCTTCACTGCTTCCTAATCCAGAAGAAATTAGGACTCCAATCTACCATAGGCCACTAATTGGGTGACCTAAGTATCTTCACTATAAAATGATAAACCGCTTTGTTCTGATTAAGGGCAGTTCACAAGTGACTTTTAGGATTTGTCACAGTCAGATAATATTTGATGCCACTGTTGTTGCTGACTTTAATACTATAGCCAAGGTAACACGGTTGTGGCTGTCAATTTTTTTTTTCTGTATGCTATTATGTATATTGCCTGGGGGATGGTAAATAATACTGTATCTCTTTAATAGAGGTAAAATTGCTTGAATTTTTAAAATATACAAATAATCAGATAATGACCCTAATGAAACAATATAAATAATAAATGAATCTAAAGAAGACACTGATTAAAACTGAATATAGTTAGAGCCAAAGAAAGAGAAGCAAACCAGAATAGCCAGCACAGGAAAGAAGAGGAGTCCACAAAAGGTTCAAAACAGATCTAGGAGATTAAAAGTACAATTAAAAGTATGGGCAGCAGAAGGGAACAATGTGAAGACAGATTGTCAGATGTAGAGGACAAGTCTGTGGTCAATGATCAATTATGTTGATAAGTTAAAAACAAGAAAATATAAAAACTGGATCCAGCAATTGCTAAATGACTGAAAGAAAGCTAATATATAAGTAACAGTAAGATTTAATGGAAAATTACAGACAACACAAAGGGAATGAAAAACCTGTTTACAGAAATAAAACAAAACTTTCCAGCTAGAGGAAATGAATTTAATGCACAGACAGAGAGGTATAAACAACCCCAGGTAGCCACAATCAGGAAAAAACCTGCTCCGTACCACATAATAATTAATATATTAGAAATTCAACACAAGAACAGAACCTTACAGGCTGCTAGAGAAATTTAATGAATTATCTACAAAGGAAAATGTGCCAGAATTATGACAGACTGTGGGCTGAAGACGTAGCTCAGTGGTGCCATGCCCGCCTGGCAAGTGCGAGGTCCTGAGTTGGAGCCCTGGCTCCCACCCCAGAAGCGAATTATAACAGACTGCTCAACAGGGACATTAGGGCAAGAGGAATTCGAAAGCGAGTGTTTCAAGATCTAAAAGAAAATTTCCAAACCACACTGTTACATTCTACAAAATTACCTTTCTAAATTAATGAAAAAAGATTTTTCCAGGATAAAGAGAATGTAAGGCAACTAATTACCATTAAAGCAACATTTCAAAACATTTCAAGCGTATCTGAGAAAGTGACAATGAAGTTGATGATGCCAAAAGTCCAATACAATGAAGGGAGCAGGTAGGGCCGGTGATTGTGTAAAAGGAAAAGAAACCAAAACAGTAACAGGAAAACAATACAATGACAGGAAGAAGTCAATATTTTTCAATTATAACTATTAATGTTAATGCACTCAACTTATCAAAAAATTAGCAGAAAGGATCAAACGAAATCTAAGAATATGCTGACTTCAGGGTAAGGATGAAAAGAAGAGAACACATATTACTCAGTGAAAAATTTCAACAGGAAAATATGACAATTAAAAACATATATTCACCAAATCATAATATACCATTTTTCTAAAATAAGAACCAATGGACATAAAAGGTCAGAAAACTAGACTGGAGATTTAGCTCAGTGGTTCTGGCACCTGCCTCGCAAGCGCAAGGTCCTGAGTTCCATCCCAGTAACCACATACAATACTGGGTGTGGTGACTTATGCCCACCAGCAATCAATACCACATACCACAGTGCCGGGCATGGTGGCTCGCACCTGTCATCCCAGCATTCAGGAAGCAGAGGCAGGAGGATTGCTACCTGGGCTACATAGTGAGCTCATGGCCAGAGTGAACTACAAAGCAAGACCCTGTCTCAAACAAAACAAAACAAAAATCAGAAAATTATCAGTACAATTATGGTAGAAGGCTTAAATACTCCATTATAACAAATAGATCAACTAAATAATATCAAAAAACTTTGAATCAAACATTTGAATTAATGGATTTGACAGCTATATGCAAAATGCTACACCCAAGAGCAGAATATACATTCTTGGTGGCAGAATACCACACTTTCTCCAAAATAGACTACAGACTAGCTAATACAGCATGGAGTGAAGTAAATGCAAAATATCAAAATTTTAACATGCATAATCAGTGTAATGAAACTGGAAATCAAGAGCCAAAGAAACCAGAGATACTATTCAAACTTATAAAAATTTAAGAACGCACTCTTAAATAATCAATGGGTCACAGAAGAAATTAAGGAAGATAGTTACTAGAATTAAATGATAATGCCACTACAGCATACCAGAATTACTGAGACACAATGAACACAAGCTTATAAAGTAATTTTATCGCTGTGAATGTCCACATCTGAAAAACCAAACAAGTCCAAATTAACGAACTAGTGGTGTATTTCAAGGCCCTATGAAAAAATGAGAACTATCTAGATACAGTCCTTATATAAGGGAGGAAATTATAAACATGATAGCAAAAATCCATGAAATCAAACATAAAAATTACAATGAATTAATTAAAGAGTTGGTTCTTTGAGAAGTATATTTTTAAAAAGTCAATCTGTAACCAATCTCACCTGAAAATGAAAAGATCCAAATCAATGCAATTAGAAATTAAAAAGGCAAAATCCCAACAGAAGCTGTCAAAGTCCAGAAAATTATCAATGGCTTCATAAATACATATGTCAAAAAACTGGAGAACTCGGAAGAAATGGTGAGACACCTAGATTTTTGTAAAAAGTACCATTGAACCAAGAATACTGTAAATGTCAAACAATCCAAGAACAAGCAATGAAATTGAAGCAGTAATAACTCCATTGATTGCTGGGCATGGTGGCTCACACCTGTCATCCCAGCACTCGGGAGGCAGAGACAGGAGGATTGCTGAGATCGAGGCTTGCCTGGGCTACATAGTGAGCTCAGAGCCAGCCTGAACTACAAAGCGAGACCCTGTCTAAAAAAACAAGCAAACAAACAAAAAACACCATCAAGGATAAAGAACAAAAGCAAAACAAACAAAAAAGCCCAAACAACTACAGGTTAATCTGATGATGATAAATGTAAAAACTATTATGGTAGTAGCAAACAAAATGTACTAGGTCATCAATAAAATTATGCTACAATCCAAGTTTCACAGATGGTTCAAGTATGCAAATCAAAAAATGTAATTCAAGGGATTTAGCTCAGTCATTCTAGTGCCTGCCTGGCAAATTCAAGGTCATGAGTTTAATCCCCAATATATATATAAAAAACAAGATAAACAAAATTGTTTAAAAAATGTAATTCATCACATAAGCAAAAGCAAGAAAAATATCACATTATCAGCTCAATAATTGCAGAAAAGCATTTGACAAAAGCCAATAGCCATTCTAGATAAAGTCTCTGAAGAAAATATGTATAAAACACCCATCTCAACCTGATAGAACTCATGTATGACCAAGCTATGGTCAACATCATATTAAATGGGGAAATAAAGGAAAGCTTTTCCTCTAAAATCAAGAATAAGAGAAGGATTCTCATTATCACCACTCCTGTGCAATGTACTACTTGAAATATTAGCCAGACCAGTCAGACCAGGAAAAGAAAAAAAAAAAAGGATACATATAGTAAAGAAAGTAAAAAGGATGCCTGTTGTCACCACTCTTGTTCAATATAGTGCTGGAAACATTAGCCACAGCAATCAGGCAGGACAAAGATATAAAAGGAATAAAGATAGGAAAGGAAGAAGTTAAACTGTCATTATTTGCTGATGATATGATACTCTATCTAGAGGATCCTAAAAACTCAACCAAAACAGTGCTAGACTTAATTACCAAATTTGATAGTGTTGCTGGATACAGGTTCAATGCTCAGAAATCAACAGCCTTTGTCTACACAAACAACAGACTCACTGAAAGAGAAATTCGGGAGTCAATCTCTTTCACAGTAGCACCCAGAAAAATGAAATATCTAGGAATCAACCTAACAAAGGAAGTGAAAGACCTCTACTCTGAAAACTATAGGACTCTGAAAAACGAGATAGAAAAGGAAATCAGAAAGTGGAAAGATATCCCTGGTTCCTGGGAAGGGAGAACCAACATCGTCAAAATGCCTATACTCCCACAACTACTATATAGATTCAATGCAATTCAAATTCAAATTCCAATAGTATACTTCACAGAGCTATAGAAAATAATACAAAAATTTATCTGGAAACACAAGAAACCTAGAATAGCAAAAGCAATTCTAAGCAGCCACAACATGGCAGGGGGTATTACCATACCCAACTTAAAACTCTACTATAAAGCCACTGTGATAAAAACTGCATGGTACATGGGCCAGAGGGTTAGCTCAGTGATTCCGGCACCTGCCTCGGAAGTGCAAGGTCCTGAGTTCGATCCCCGGTAACCACATACAATGCTAGGCGTGGAGACTCATGCCCACCAGCAATCAATACCACATACCACATACCACAGTGCTGGGCGTGGTGGCTCATGCCTGTAATCCCAGAACTCGGGAGGCAGAGACAGGAGGATTGCT
>PVIC010026688.1:0-24356 GCA_004025085.1 Thryonomys swinderianus
CCACCAACAATCAACACCGCATACCACAATGCCGGACGTGGTGGCTCACGCCTGTAATCCCAGCACTCGGGAGGCAGAGACAGGAGGATTGCTGAGTTCGCGGTGGCTTGCCTGGGCACCATAGTGAGCTCAGGGCCAGCCTGAACTACAACGCGAGACCCTGTCTCAAAAGCAAAAAAAAAAAAAAAAAAAAAAAAAACTTCCACGAAATTCTATTTCTCTAATATTATTTCAATCTCAGTAAAACTTTAATACGTGGAGGTGGTTACCTGCTTGCTTAGTACTAATGGAATGCTTGCTGGTATACAAAAGTTAGAACCATAAATTGTTTTTTAGAAAATTCAATTTCCATTTAGGGAGAAAAGCATAAAATACTCAAGAAATGATAATAAACCCATTTCCAATCTGTAGATATTCCAATCGATCTCCACTTTCTGTATTATCGCTTCGGTTGTCTGAGAATGAAGTTAAATAGGACATGCAATAGGCCCTGCCAAAAATGAAACCACAAGGTAGATTTAACAGCACAGGCATGAGAAAAAAAAAAAAAAAAAAGAATCTTTATACTAGCTGAGATACGAGTCAGTGTTCAGTCCAGAATCAATGCATTGATATTCCACCGCTGAAGCGAGGCTACGAAGCATTCCTTGAAGTAACAGTTAATTCCCTGAAAAGAGCGCCTTAGAATAGAGAAACTGGAGCCGAGTGGTGAAAACACGTGCTTCCCATGTGAAAGGACGAGAACCCGAGCAGGTAACGCGATGCCTGGAGGGCGGGTCCCCTGCTCTGTGCAGACTAGCGGTGCTCACACACAGGAGCAACTTCCTTTACACAACACAGAACTGTCGAAAACCATCCGAAGCACAGAGCCACCTGCCCATCCCCCCGTGAAGGAACAGTGTGACCCACGGAGCTCATTGGGAGCCTCGTTAAGAACGTGCCTTCTGGAGTGGCACCGCTGACTGAGACCCGGGCTCAGCCCCTCAGTCATGGAGCAAGCTCAGGAGAATTTACTGACTTACAGGTGCCTCATTTTTCTCATTCCATGTGGGAATAATCGTTACCAATCTATTTAATTTTTCTTAGAGTTAATTTACAGTCAATCCATACAGCAGCTAAGTGGTGCCCACCTAACAGTTCATCCTGGAGGCAGATTCTAACCACATTTTTGGGTCAATTACTACAGTGAATATAGATATTTAATTATTTAGAAATAATATAAGCATTCAATATAATATAAAAATAAAAAATAAAAGATGACTCTAAGGTTTCCTATGCTAAAGAAACACAAATTGTTGGACCTTTGAGAAAAAGAAAGCTGAAACGGTAACAGTCCCACTGAACCAATTTATCAATCCAGTCCTTTAAGTCATACATACAGTACACATGGATTAAAATGCATCTGACATGTATTAAAATAAGTATCTAAGGGCAGCTTGAATTGGTTCTTAATTGTTTGGGCTGTTGGGCAAAGCACTGAACAACTACTGAACTTATTTCTGTAATATCAAAGGGAAAGGCCCTATAATGACTTTCACATTCTTGTGACTCTCCAGTTATAGAACTTAAGCTATGAAAAGACTATAATCACTGTGTACTTAGACACCTACATAAGCTTAATGATCTCCAAACAGTATTACATATTTCTAATAATCATATATGCTTTTAAACAGAAACTAGGGTGATTACTTGTAACATAAAACATTACATAAATACAGTTTCTTAAAAAGCTATCTGCTATCTGAAAACTATAGTACTGAAAAATGAGATAGAAAAGGAAACCAGAAAGTGGAAAGATATCCCTTGTTCCTGGGTAGGGAGAACCAACATCGTCAAAATGGCTATACTCCCACAACTACTATACAGATTTAATGCAATTCCAATTGAAATTCCAATGCTATACTTCACAGAGCTAGAGAAAATAATACAAAAATTCACCTGGAAACACAAGAAACCTAGAATAGCAAATGCAATCTAAGCAACCACGACATGGCAGCGGGTATTACAATCCCCAATTTAAAATTCTACTATAAAGCCACTGTGATTAAAAACTGCATGGTACTGGCAAAGTAACAGACCCGAGGACCAGTGGAATAGATTAGAAGACCCAGAAACAACCCCGGATACACTAAGCCACCTTATCTTTGACAAAGGAGGCAAACATCCCCAATGGAAGAAAGACAGCCTCTTTAACAAATGGTGCTGGAAAAACTGGGCTTTGACCTGCCAAAAGCTAAAGCTAGACCTATCTCTTTCACCATGCACAAAACTAAACTCACAAGGGATACAAGACTTAAACATTAAAACAGAAACAATAAGCCTGCTGGAAAACAGGTTAGGTAAAACTCTTGGAGACATTGGCTTAGGCAGAGACTTTATGAATAAAACCTCCCTAGCACAAGAACTAGCAGAAAGAATCAACAAATGGGATCTCATCCTACTGAAAAGCTTCAGCACAGCAAAAGAAGTCGCTGGCACTGCTAAAAGACAACCAACAACATGGGAAGAAATCTTTACTAGCTGTTTATCAGACAAAGGGCTATTATCTACAATATATAAAGAACTCAAACAGATCAGCCTCCCCAAGTTTAAAGACCCAATTCAAAAATGGGCATCTGAAATGAACAGACACTTCTCAGAGGCAGAAGTCAAAGCAGCCAAGAAACATATGAAGAAATGCTCAACATCTCTGGTCATTCGAGAGATGCAAATGAAAACAACATTGAGATTCCACCTCACTCCACAAAGAATGGCTGCGATCACAAAGTCAACCAACGATAGATGCTGGTGTGGCTGTGGGGAGAAAGGAACCCTTCTCCACTGTTGGTGGGATTGCAGACTTGTGCAACCATTGTGGAGATCTGTGTGGAGATTTCTCAGAAAACTAGGACTATGGGTCCCATTTGACCCTGCTATACCCCTGCTAGGAATATACCCAAAAGAACTTAAAAACTCACATTGGAAAGACAGATGTACACCTTTGTTCATAGCAGCTCAGTTCGTGATAGCTCAATCTTGGAAACAACCCAAATGTCCATCAACTGGAGACTGAATAAAGAAGATGTGTTGTTTTTTTTATAAAATGGAGTGTTATTCTGCCATAAAGAATGACAAGATCAATTCATTTATGTGCACATGGAGACATCTGGAGGATATACTAATAAGTGAAATAAATAGATCACAGATAGGCAAATACCGGATCTTCTCTTTGATATGAACTCCTGTAGATGCAAATGAGCTCTAGAAATTATGACAGTTTTTAGAGAGTGGGAAATTTCCATAGGAAATTTGGTGTAATGAGGGGAAGGAATAAATATGATTCAGAAAGAAGAGTATGTGTAAAGGGGGCAGGGAGGTGTGGGTGGGTAGGGATATGGGTGAAAATGAGAAACGACTTGTGTTATATACTGGTACAAATTCCCCAGTGTGATATGTGATTGTGAGAGGTATAAAAATTGTACCAATAAAGAAATCAATTAAAAATGCTATCTGCCTTACTTCATGTAAAATATGGTTTAACTTGCAGCATTTTCATATGCATATAGTTTTTAGGATGATAAATCAAAATGCTTTGTCTCTGTGCGGAAAATACTACAGAGACCAAGTCGATGTGAGATGAGTCTTACAGTCAGGCGATCTCAGCACAGCTGGGAAATCCTGTAGGCTCCTTGGATCTGGGACCCAGCGCGTTCCGTCCTTTACCTACACTCCAGTACAGCTCCGCACCCATCTGGGAATCACGGTAGCTAATCTGGCCTCTCTGCGGTCGGATGTGGTGGGTCCCACTGTCATCACCAGAGGGTCTGTGCGGTGACCACATTCCCAACTTAGCCTTGTACACAGAAAAGTTCCAGGGCAAGTCTGCTGATGCCCTCACAGTGCTTTCTCACTGGAGACCTGGAGTTTCGTCACAAGTAATCTTTGTTCAAGAACATAGATTTAACATTTTCCCTTAATATTTCCACTTGAAAGTAGATATGGCATCTAAAATTAGAGAACACAGTACTGTAGTGACTTTAAAACTACTTTAAAGTGAGTATTTTTAAAGACCAGGCAAATGTTTAAATATTAAGAGTTCAGTAGAGGTTTTAGGATCTTCTAGATAAGAGCATCACGTCAACAGCAAATAATGACAAATTCATTCAAAAGATTAATTATTCCAACCCTCAGAATACACTGAAAAAATTAAAATATCTCACATGAGGGCCGGAGGGTTAGCTCAGTGGTTCCGGCGCCTGCCTCGCAAGCACAAGGTCCTAAATTCAATCCCCGGTAACCACATACAATGCTGGATATGGTGACTCATGCCCACCAGGAATCAGTACCACATACCACAGTGCCGGGCGTGGTGGCTCCCGCCTGTAATTCCAGCACTCGGGAGGCAGAGGCAGGAGGATTGCTGAGTTTGAGACTTGCCTGGGCTACATAGTGAGCTCAGGGCCAGCCTGAAGTACAAAGCGAGACCCTGTCTCAAAAAAAAAAAAAAAAAAACCTCACATGATCACTAGAAAGAACCCCAAATTTAAGAAATATTTTTAAATGGCATAGTTTTTGAAAACTTTTTCCTATGAAGAATGATAAAATCGACAGCTGTTAAATGATCTTACACAGAAAATACAATCCCTGCACAAAGGAATCAATGTCTGAGGATTTCTCTGTGCGAAGATGTCTCTGTTTGAGAACTTAAAACACTTAAGTCATCGATCTGTGAACAGTACATGGCTGATCCTGCTCAGGAGAGCTCAGGCGCCAGGAAAGCAGTACGGATACACACAGGGGCAGAGCAGCGAGCTACGAGCCCACATGGACTTTGGGACGGATAGTTTCCTGGAGTGAAACAAGACAACAGTTGCAAACAGTCACTACTGCATATCACAGGCATTTCTAGAAATCCACTCATGCAAGACTGCTGACAGATATACTTTGAGCAAACACATAATCTAATTTTACTATTACTGAGTGGCAGTAAGTTGCCTTATGAGGGAAAAATAAAAGGAGTAAGTTAACTTTTGGCTGTTAAATACATACAGGGGGCTGCACCTGAAACAGAAACCATCACTGTCAACACATATTAAGGGACTTTACCAACTCCTTAGAATCATACGAGCTTCTCATAATATTCTGTCCAGTGTTCTCAATATAAGGTTTGGATTCAATGAATGTGGCTCTTGACCTTTATCTTCATAAAATTCAGAATCACAAAACCCTACAGCTAGTATTGATATCGACGGTAGCAGGTTATATGGCTTTTATCTTCTCAGTAGTATGTTTCTTAGACATGTGATAAATAAAACTAGATGAACAACACTCATGTGCTAGTAGAAACAGGAAAGAGAGAGACAGAGAGAGAAACAGACAAACAGACTACTAAAAGTGTCCTTGCAGAACAGCTCAAGAGTTGTCCTCATTCCAGGTCGACACTTAGCGTCAACAATCAACTGTTCACACAAAAATGTTCACTGTAACCAAGTTATTCCTCATTCAGCTACTAAGTATTAGAACAAATGTGTACTGAACACTTCGTAGTGAGGAGGAGTGAAGCATCCACAACCTGACTCCGTGAGGCCAGTCCTGAGCACGGCACTTCCGAGCTGTCGGCCCGGATCCCGCCTCATTGCTGCAGGCCTCCGCTCTTCTCATCTATCCAGTGGAGAAGTTAATGGCGCGTGATCACTGCAGAGTGCTTCTGTGAACACTAAGTGAAGGGTGATACTGCAAAATCCTGAGAATCAAGCAGGCACACGAGAGTCTGAGAACTATTACTTATAGTCAACGTGGCAAACTGGCACCGCCATGAATGGACTTTAAAAAAAAAAAAAAAGAACAAGGTATTTGGACATGGTGGTGCATGCCTGTGATACCATCATTCTGGGAGGCTGAGACAGGAGGACTGTCAGCTGGCACCCAGCCTGGCAACATAGTGTCATAGCAAGACCCTGTCTCAAAATAAAATACAAAAATGACTAGGCGAGAGCTCAGTGCAAAAGCCCTGGAGAAAGTGTCCAGTGCCACTATCAAAAAAGACAAAAAAGTAAGCACAGGTCAAGACATCTGCATTTATAGAATTTATTATCCAGTAAAGGGAAGCTGGAGGTGGTGGTGTACGGCAAAACCGTTCACAAAATGGAAGAAGATGTATGGCTACAAAGTCATCAGATCACATGTGACATTATTTTGTCATGAAGTATACAATTGCAAGTGGACGTTGTTATGTGAGAGAAAGCAGAAGGTGCCCTCACCTCTGGCAGCTGGCCCAGCTCAGTCCATCAGGGCACCATGCGATGAGAGGCCAGGCCAGTGCCCACTGTTGGGTCCTGCCGTCCTCTTCCTGCAGACCAGCAGCTCCACAAGACCAGCATCAAGCAAAGTTGCCTGGGAGCACGATGGATGAAGGCAAAATAAAGCCAGTGTCCAAAAATGTGTGCACCCCTCCCCAGAGACGAGACCCCCGAGCGGTGCAGAAGCCACCCCACACCTCGTGTTTGTTTGGCTGCCATCGCTGAAGGGTGACACTTTGGCCAGGGCCACTTTTGCTCTCGTGAGAACTACTACAACACCCAACACAAAACTCCCCTCCCACCCGACAGCACTCAACGCAGACAGACCCACGGCTGCGAGCCCAGGCCCGGCTACCCCCACAAGTGGGGCCGCGTGCTTCCTCCTCTGGGCGGACCCCCCTCTTTCACGACATTAGCAAACCCGATTTCTCCCAGTAGAGCTGGCTCCACATACCTGTCAGTGGGAGGGCCATGATATATATGTTGACATTTTTTTAAATGACAAGAGTAATTACTGCACTAAAACTTCTCATTATGAGTCGAAGTTTTCTGGACTACCAATTGTATCCTATCAATCTATCAACTAATTCCCTGAATCTATGAATTCTTCTGAACATTTCTTGCATACACAGGCAAAGCAACTACATAAAAATAAAAAAATCATCTTTAGGTACAAATGTTACGTGACTCAGTTATTTTTAAAGCCTAGTCTTTAGTACAGATATTATTTATACTTCACATCTAAAACAAGCCTATTAAGTATTTCACATTACTATACATGACCCAATCTTGGTCACTGGTAAATAGTAAAGCGTGAGTAAAGGCTTTCCCTGTTTCTTTATAATGAGAACAACCTCTTTATTTGTGGAAAATAATCTTATAGGACTACCTTCCACAAGACATTCGATTCTGTAGGAGGCTAAGAACCCACTAACTCCTAGGATCCCAAACACCCTAACATCTGAAAATGCACTTAGTTATCTTGTTTGATCATATGTTCTGAATAAATTATCATTGCCACATATTAGCTAAATAGATACTGACCTTTGTGTCTGGAGAGATAGGACTCGTGGATACGACCCTGCAGCTGATGCGTGTAAGCAGCACACAGTTCAGCCTGCAGTGTTGGCAGTAATTAACTCAGTCTTGTAAATAAGCAACTGTCCTTTGGCCCGGAGAATCTGATTGCAAATTTTCAAGAAATTATAAGAGTAGGTGGTTTGTGTTTGCTTTATTACAATATTTAACAGTTGGACTGTTTATGACTCAGACAAATCACCTTTTAGCCTTTTTCTAACAGCTACAGATTAACTCTTCACAAATTAAAGATATTAGTCAATCGCTTGGGGCATCTATGTGAAGAGAATACTTAGAAGGTGAAAAATTCTTTACAATCTGGAAAAGGTCTTATTAGCATTTGAAACAAGAGGGGGGCCCTGCGCCCAGAAACCATACATTATCCTTTTACATATTACCAGGTCATTATTCCATTAACAGAAGCTGCTAAAAATGCTACTAATGTCAAATTTTCAGATCCAATATATAAAGAATTTAATCAGTAGAAAAGAAGTAAGGGACTAAGTCCCCACATTGTCTTCTGAAGCTCTGGCATGAAAAAAATCTCTTTTATTTTATTTTCTACAATTTACCCACTCAGCTGAAACATGACTTTCACCACCACCATAAATCTGTACCTACATACGTGTCAGTTCCACCGAGTGATCAAAAGCTCAGGAGCTGTTCCCATTATATATGTCTTTACTAGAATTCTTGATTTTTCCTCCAGGTCACATTTAACACCCTTTACTTTTCTAACTCATTCTTTGACACAAAATAATGGTAGGATCATTAAATCAAGGACTCTGAGCAGCACGAAACTTCAAAGTCATCTAACACAACCTCCAACCCAATGTAATAATCTCTTCTACAATGTCTCTTCCCAGGTTTATAATTAGATTATAAACTCTTCATATGAGTTTACGTTTTCTATAAATCAAAGAACTTGCAAAAATTTACCCACAATGAATATAAAATTAAGCTGTAGGCAAGTAATAAATAAAGTGAATAATATGATTCACAGCACACTGCATTTATTAAAACTTTAAATATACAGTGAACGTGTTGTTAAACATTAAATGCCGATAAAAATACCCTTTTACTGGAAAAGGAAAGAACCTGTGATGTCTGGGAAGTTGCCGTTTAGGCCTTCTGAACTCCTCATTCCCTCCACAGCCCCCTCCGGGAACCACCCCGCTCAAACCCAAGTGCAGCCCCGCCCCTCGGGAAGCCGTCAGGACACAGCACTGGCCGCTGCGCTCCCTCTTGGAAGACGTGACCAGGACTCACCCCATCACCTGCCTGAGCCAGCAGCAGAAGACGCGGCTCCCCGGGTCCCACCGCCGGTGTCAGCCAGGCTACCCACAGAACCGCACCGCAACCCGGCTCTCTCCTCGCTCTTCTCTCCTCCCCACTGTGGCTTCCGGGCTACCGTCCTTCTGCCCTTTAACGAAACTCAACAGAATTTCGAGCTCACCGCCCCTGGTCGCATCCCTGTGACCCATCTCGGGCTTACAGCGGCCAGCCCTGGGTGTCAGGGACCAGGGCACTGCTTCCCAGCGGGACGACCCATTGCAAGTGTGCAAAGCCTGTAGGAAGAGGCACTATGGCTACGGCTGCGCAGACAAAGGAAAAGTCACTTAACTTATGGTGCTAGAGGTTAATAAACTCCAACTGGACAGATCTGTAACCTGCTTTATTCTGAAAGGTGCTATTCAAAGTCAGTCACCCATGTCACTCCTATGCTTAAATTCTCCAGCAACTTCTAAGTGAATGTAGGAAAAAAATCTTAAATACCCTAAGTGATCAGAGCTGCAAACCTCCCTTCAACCACATCTTGTTTCCTCACAGTCCAAGCTCTTTTTTACTCAAAACGATTTGCTCTGTTCCTTCCTGCTTCCTCCTGTTCTTTGAAGAACAACCAACTTCTGAGTTTTAAACTCTCAGCTTGCATGTCCTGTCAGAAACAGAACCTTCTAAGTCATGTTCAACCTTGGTTTTCCTCATAGTTTCCATCCTGATAGAGAACATTTTGCAATTACCTATGTGTACATGTGTCATCACTGTCCTCTCTCACATCACGCAGAGATTCACCTAATACGTAGCAGGAATGATGGGATTAGAACATTATTATTTGTCAAGGATCTCAGCCTTAGCCAGTGTAAGCAAGAATGTTCAGTAGAAGTTAAAATCAACTGATGAAAGAGTAAAGACCAAAAAAAACACAGTGCCAAGTCTAGCCATGAGAATACATAAATTAAAGCATATTCTACAAAATTACTACCAAAAAGTAAGTGACATGAAAGAGATTTTTAAAAATCAAGAATGGTTCTAGAATAAAGGATTAAAGAAGTAAGGGAAATGAATCCACTCCAGGATTTGAGGTTTTGTTGGGCAAAAAGCTACCTTTAGAGCTGGATGTGGTGGCTTACGCCTATAATCCCAGAACTTGGGAGGCAGAAACAGGAGGATTGCTGAGTTCGAGGCTTGCCTGGGCTACACAGTGAGCTCAGGGCCAGCCTGAAGTACAAAGCAAGACCCTGTCTCAAAAAAAAAAAAAAAAAAAAAAAAAAAGCTACCGTTAGATACATAGCTTGATTTTCCCAATCCATAGGCCTCCATTTCATTTTGTGGTTTCCTTTATTGTTCAGAAGGTATTTGTTTAGTTGTTTTGTTTTTAGTTTAGTGTAAGTAATATGCATTACTTTTTAGCATGCTGTCCACAAAATCATTCCCAGGGCCAATGTTCATGAGTTTTTCCCTATGAGCTCATCCATAATTTTACACATTTCACACATCAGACATTTTATATATTATACACTTATGCATTTAAACTTTGTACAGTTTTCTGTCATACATTTGAGAAGTCTATAGAGTTGTATTTTTTCCATAAGATATAAGACAAGCTTAATTCTTCTGCACTCTGTATTGCCCTAGAATCATTAGTAGAGTACATTATCTTCTGCACATTGAGCGCTCTTGGCCTCTAAGTAAAATTTTAGTTGACCTTATAAGTAGCGATTTATTTATACTCTCTATTCTGTTAACATTGATCTGTGTGCTTATTTCATACCTATACCATATTTGCTCTGCTACTATAGTTCAGAAATATAATTAGAATCATGAAATGTGAAGTCTTCAGTTTTGTTTTACATTCTCAGTATCGTTCTGTATCTTGGAGACTTTTGTGGCTTCCACAGGAGTTTTAAAGTTTATTTTTCTATATTTGTAAGGAATATCATTGGCATTAATACAAACTATGCTAGATCTGAATATTGCACAGCAACTGTTTCTGGTCAATGGACAAGTGATTTCTATTTATTTTTATCATCTTCAATTTTTTCTTCAATCTGATAAGTTAATATCCAAAGTTTATAAAATCCATCAGCATGTAATTACCATCAATGTATTCTCTAGTTTTATGAATTCAACTTTTCTATATTTAATAGGACAACATGGCTTACGTCTTTCTGTGCCTGGCATATGTGACTTTAAATTATGCCACAAAGATCATCTATATTGTCTCCAATGACCTGAGTTTGTTCTTTCTGTGGCCAGATAATATTCCACTGTACATTTATACTGAACTTTCTCATGCATCTTTTGTTGAGAATAGTGAAGTTAATTCCAGTTGTTGACAATTGTGCCTAACGATGCCATGAACATAAAGATGCAGAAATCTGCTTCTGTACTTTGACATATAATTTCAGTTTTTCAGGTGTCTCCAGAAAATACGTGAAAAATAAAATCATACTTTTAGTTTTTTGGGTAACTGTCTAACCACTTTTAAAAATGGTTACACTATGCAGGGTGTGGTGGCTCATGCCTGTAATTCCAGCACTTGGGAGGCAGAGACAGGAGGATTGCTGAGTTCAAGGCTTGCCTGGGCTACATAGTGAGCTCAGGACCAGCCTGAACTACAAAGTGAGACCCTGTCTCAAAAAAAAAACTAAAAAAAATGGTTACACTAATTTATATTCCCACCAACATAGGTGTTCCTTTTCCATACATCCTCCCTGTTTCTTGTTCTACTGGGAAAGCTGCTTACAAACCAGCTCTTAGAAGGATGATAAACTCAGGAGGGAGGACCTGGGGCTGAGCCTCAGTGGCAGGACTTGCTCCAGAAGCAGAGGTGACCAAAGTCTCTTGGTTCTATGGCCGTGACATTTGGGTCAGCTCCGCTGCTGTCTCCACCGTCAAGCTGGTGAGTGTGCTGGTGGGACATGGCACAAGCCTCGAAATCATGGAGGGGAAGTGGTTACTGTGGTTCTTACGGACCCTTCAAACAGCTGTTGTTCTGGCTCATGCAGGACACAAGGTCACTCAGACTGAGGCTGTCCTTGCAGATGTCACTGAAGAGACAGAAGACTCAAAATCACCTAAGGTCACCTACAGAGCTCCAGCTCCCACAGAGGTCTATTTAATTTCCTTTCACAAAGGACTTCTGTCAGGGCAGATTATATCCAAAGCAAAGAAAGATGACACTAATGATCAACTTGCCAAGTAGGGTGGGAAGTGGGAGGTAGGGAAAAGGCAGAAAACGAAGCTTTCAGGAAGTAAGAGGCCAAGCATGAAGCCATCTTTGCTACCTGAACAAGCCCTTCATATTTGATACTGTGCTTCTTTGTGTTAAGCAGGAGGCTAATTTACAAAATGGAACTGATGTGGTGCTGCATCTGTGAAAATGTTGTCCACAACACAGAACTCAGCTTGCATCAGCTTCATGTCAAGACCACTTTCACAGAGGTGTTTGGCCCAAATACTCTTGGAGAGGACTATGAAAAGCACTTTTTGTGCCATAAAAGCCTGAAGACAGGAGGCTAGAAAGCGAAGCATGCAAAAGGGTAAAGACCTAAAACCTATTTTACTGAGATGAAGATACATCTTTACACATTAATTTTGAAGCCAGATAATAGTTTCGAGATATTAGTTGATCAAGCTGTTGGAAGGTGGGAACAGCTGTTAGCAGGGAGAGTCTGCTAATGACATGACACCGCTTGTAAATCCTCCATGAAAATTGACGACCCAGAAGAGCGGAAGCCTGAGGACATGGATGAAAGACTCACAACACAAGATCCAGATGGCGTCAAGCCAGATGACTGGCATGAACACGCTCCTGCTATGATTCCAGATGAAGAGACCATAAAAGCAGAAGGCTGCTTCAATGAACCCAAATATGTACCAGATCAAGAGAAAGAAAAGCCCAAGGACTGGGATGAGGACATGGACAGAGAACAGGAGGCTCCACAAACAGCCAACCCTGAATGTGAGTGCGGCCCTGGGTATGGTGTCTGCCAGGGACCTATGATTGCCAACCGCCAGCACCTTGGCTCACGAACACTTCTGCTTGCAAACAATTTGGTTCATAAATAGAAGAGTTTGAATAATGTTGTTTCTGTTTGCACAGTCTACCTCAGATAATACACACAACCATAGGACGATGATGTATGCTGCTCATATCCATCCATGCTAGTCCTCATCCTTAGATCACACCCCCTCTGTCCTAGTCTCTTCTTCTTGCCCAGTTATAGTCTCTTCTACTTCCTTTTCACCTTTTGATGAAACGATGTAGAGATGTAGAGTGTACATCTTAGAATAAGCATTTGTCCTTCTTAGATGAGATAATTTCATGCAACATGATGGTCTCTAGATCCATCCATTTTCTTGCAAATGCCAGGATTTCCTTCTTTTTTGCTGAACGCACTGCACCGTGTGTGTATCTGACTTTCTTTACCACCCTTTCACTGCTGGTTGCTGGTTGTTTGGTTGCTTCCTTACTTGGACTACGGTGAACTGAGCTGCAGTACAACAAATGTGAGTACTCGACTATCCCTAAAATATAACATCATTTGGCTTCTGGCGCATAGCAGGTTGTATGACGGTGGGATCGAAGAGTACCTGACTTACAATTTTTTGAGGAAACAGTATTCATGTACTTTGTGCCAATACTAACATACAGTTCCACTAGCAATGCAGAAGGATGTCTTTGTCCCTGTATCATTGATACTTCTTGTTTTTGTTTTGTTTTTCATATTCTGGATGATAGCCATTTTAACTAGCGGAACACAGAATCTCAATGTAGTTTTAGTTTGCACGATCTTAGTGTCTTAAAACATTGAAACACAATGTGGGTTTTCTATGTGTGATTGAAAACACATCTGAAATGTTAACTCAAGGCAAATTACAAAACAGGGTGCTTCCTTTACTCATCTGTAAAATAACAACAGCAGGAGTACTTATGTCGTACAATTTTTTATTAAGTAAGTTAATACAAGGCGAGTGTTAAGTGGTTCTGAGCCTGCAGTGGACGCTACTCTCTTCACCCAGTTTGAGTCTTTCATTGTTTTTCCACGTCACTCATACAGGCTCCCTAGAACACATCTCAGGAGAACAGACAAAGGGAAGGATTCTGGCAGGTTGGCAGAGAAAGTCGTATGCTGGACAGCATAGATGGACACAAACAGCTACCAAATCTCTTTCTCATCTTCTAATAGCCTAAGTTGAACCTTAAAAGATCCTTCTGGTTTAAAAAAAAATGTATGAGAGCAGAGTACATGGAAGGAGGAATCTCTACATCTCTTCTCTACACCATCTTAGAACAGAAGAATTCTGAGAGTATTTCAAAGAACAGGAAAGCAACATGAATAGAGAGATCTGGAATCAGTTGTCAAATGTGGAATGATGATTAATAAAATTAGGTACACAAGGCCTCTGAAATCCAAGTTCTAGTACATGTGCAGAGCGGAAAAGGGGGACAGCCCAAAAGTGAGTGAACAGCAGTGGAGCCAAGACACAAAATGACTCATCTCCAGACATCTTATCTATGAGGCTGAATGGTCTAGACTGAGGACTGGCTGAACATCTGGACAATATGTTGGCTCTGGTTAAGTCTCCTGGAAACTGGAATCAATCCTGGTGACATCAGATAGTTGAAAGAACCTTAGTTGACAGAGATCACCTATCTACCACTGCAAGGGAATGGCATCTCAAAATCAAAAGTAGACTTACGTAGAAATAAATACATGTCCTAAGAAATTGTTGTATGAAATTTGTACCTGTTAAATAAGAGATTAAAACATTCGAGCTTACCGAGAGAGGTAGTTCCCCTGATTTCTCTGACCACATTTCCTACTCCTCAACCTATCAGCTTCTTCATGTGGACCTCACTAGCCTGCTTATCACTGTTCCAATACTCCATAACTGCCTCTCTCTCCCTCTCTCTCTCTCTCTCCCTCTCTCTCACTTTTCTCTTGTCCTGTGTTTCATGCAAACATCTTCACTCACTGCACTCATTCTTTAACAGGTGTCCCTTACTAGCCATTCTCTGTGGGGTCCTATGTGGTTATCATAACTAAAAAGGATCAGTGGTCCCCAAACCATTTCTAAACCATCCAGAGCACCATCATCAAAGACGTGCAACACACAATCTGCTTCACTTACGTCTCCAGTATTTAACAATAGTAAAGTGTGTCTTCTTTCCTTATTGTCATGCTCTCTGTACATATTACCATACAATATACATTTATAATGATATAAAAACCCATCCTTCAAGAAATATGAGCCATATCATAAATTTACTAGTATGAAATTACAGAAAGATTAACTCTAAAAAAACTATACTTGTTTTGCAAGGATTTTTTAGGCTTTTGTAATTTTTCTAACATATTTTATTTCCTTTCTGAGATGCATAATACAATATTTTGCTCATGTCTAAATCAAAAGTAATTTTTACAGAAGCACTGGGAAACCTATCTATAATGATACACTACTTTATTTCTTTTTTTAGAAGAGTCCCTATCCCCAGCTGTCTCAAGCTGACTCAGGCTACAGAAGATTTACTTTACTACATCTATACTGTAATCATTAGTTTATCAGATTCTCAAATGTTCGCTTGGTACTATTTTGGGTATAAAGAGTATCAAATATAAACATTCCTGGAATTCAATGAATTCTTCATATTAAAATGGTGCTCATCATTTGAGTTAAAGCAGAAGATAATATATAAGTGGAAATATCTTCTTTCGAAATTAAAATGTGTAATAAGTGCACATATAGAAGATTTGTAATAAAATATATGATTGCAGGACTTCAAATACATTTTGGTAATAAGTAGCCAACTGATGAAAATTAAGTTGGCTTTCAATTACATTTTATAAATATAGTCTGTTATATTCAATCCAAAATAAAAAAGAAGACATAGCTGACTGACTAGAGAAACAATAGCAGCTCCAATGATAAGTATTCAGAAAAATAAAGAAGATATAAATAATGTGATTCATTATTCATATTTGGCCATGGTGTGAATAACTGTCTAAACTGTGGATCAGCTGTACAGAGTATGTGATAGGAGTCCTCAGTTTTCTTTCCTGGAGAACATGTCTCACTGAAGAGTGGCCAGTTCATGCTTATTGGTCTCACCAGGCCCCATGAGCTCCTAACAGTTACCTCTCCCGTCCGCCACAGCCAGATGTTTCTGGTGCCGGTCCACTGGACACAGTGAGGAGTAACATTGTAGAAGTTAGATATATTTGGTTAACAGTAGGAAAGTAAAAATCAAGAGTAACTACTGGTCAAAAGTATTCTTTCCTTTCTCTCTTTAAAGAGTAGATATAAATGTTGTGCTACTGTTATTGAAAAGAAGCCCGTACTTAGAATCTGAACACTGATTGCAAACTTGGATAATGTACAAAAATGAAGATAACATTTACTACACAGGGCTATGAAGAGATTAATGAATAACATGGTGTCGTATGTTCAGAAAATACTAGTTTCATCCCTCATTCCATAATTACCTCAACTTCTTTCTTCCAAATGAGTACTAAATGTTTTTAAATTCTGTTTTGTTTCTAATTAAATTTATATTAGATCTCAAAATGTGATCCTCTTTATTACTTAAAATATTTTCCCATTACAGAAGCGTGTTTGGTTAGCCTAAAATTCCAGAATGAGTATTTCTGAATATACATATAAAGCTGATCACAGACCACAATGTAAAACATTAGAAAGTTTAGAAAGAAAAAAAATTTATACATATATATCAGAATTAAGGCATCCAATTAAGTAATTGGAAAACGCATATTAACAAACATACTGGAATATTTCAAAGTAAGTTCAGAAATCTTGTTTTAGAATTGACAGACCCTGTGTGTAAGCCATATTAAGGAAAACCAGCCTTTCTTCTGTGATCCACGTTGGTCTGGCAGGGCGTCCTCGCTCCCCATTTGATCCTCCATCTTCCTCCCTGAATCTGGCACACTCTACCTGGGTCTGATGGCAAGCACAGAACGGACCCTTTATGTTTGAAGATTTACCACAGCTAAGAATCCAAAGATAATGCTCGACAGGAGTCCAGGCTGTATCGCTTCTCGGCCTTTTGGCTAAGATCAAGTGTAGGAGTCCAGGCTGTGAGGATGCGACGGGTTGTGTTGTTTGGCTCTTCTAATGCTGCGTCGCTCACGCCAAGAAACCGGCTGCCAAGGTTTTCAAACCAGTCCTACTGCCAGAGTGTCTCACCTCATATGTTTTTGTGCGAGTTCTAATGACAGAAAGACTTGGACTTTTCTCTGTACCAATAGCATAATCTGCAGCACGTATGGCCCGCGATCAGCCGGCTGCCAACCCCAGGTGGGGAGCAGGGAGCAGCGCCCAGGGGCGGACGCTCCTACTGCGCAGCGTGCTTGCCAACTCCCCGCTGCCCCTGGGAGCCAGAGGCCAGGCTCGGAGGGGCGGTGAGCCCCGAGGCTCTGCTCGGCCACGCGGACCAGGACTCTGGCCGTGAACGCGCTCGGAAGCCTGAGAAGCCCAGCAGGCCCTGGGAGGCTGCTCTTCGCGCACTAGCGCCCCACCCCCGCGCTGCACGGCCTCCTCCAGGCGCGTCCACAGACTCCGCCGCAGCACCCCGCTCAGCACCCCGCTCTCTAGAAACGACCGGGCCGCATGACGCCTTCGGGGCACCCTCACCGGATCCTGAACGCTACCACAGCTGCACGACACTAGGCCGAGTCATTCTCGAACACACCTAATGCTTCGGCGACATAAACATGCTCCAGCATCTTTTTTCTGAACTTACAATGTACATTATCATACACTGACACATGTTCTTCATTTAATTTCACAAATTGGCTTTCTCATTTGAAGTACAGCTTTGTCCATCTAATGTTTAGCACAGCAAATACATATGAGATGACTTTCCTCGGAAGGCAGAATCATGTGTTTGTTTAGGCA
This sequence comes from Thryonomys swinderianus, assembly GCA_004025085.1. Classification (NCBI taxonomy): domain Eukaryota; kingdom Metazoa; phylum Chordata; class Mammalia; order Rodentia; family Thryonomyidae; genus Thryonomys; species Thryonomys swinderianus. The sequence goes on from PVIC010026688.1 coordinate 17,559, forward strand.
GAGCTCGAGGGTCAGGTCTTTTAAATTAAACCTGCCTCTCAAGTTATTTCATCCCACTAAGCATTGTTTATTTCACTTCAAGTTGGCATCATAGTGCCTAGTCTCAAATGGTAAGAGCGATGAATGTGTGCTTTTTAGTGTAGCCCGGGGTCATAGTAACCATTCAATATATAAATGCAACTGTAAGATTACTTACGGGTGATTTCAACAGTGAAATAGTCACAGAGAGTCATGAAGATCCCATCTTTAAATCACTGTTGGGACAATTAAAAATAGGACACAAACGTCCATAGGTATACATGTGTGTGTGTGTGTGTGTATTTTTGACTTCTTTAAAAGAAACTTAGCCATCATATAAAAGAGAAAATCCTACAAAATTTTCACAGGAGACCACTTTCATTTAAAATTAAGGAAGAATTCAATGCCGGACGTGGTGGCTCACGCCTGTAATCCCAGCACTCGGGAGGCAGAGACAGGAGGGTTGCTGAGTTCGCGGCGGCTTGCCTGGGCACCGTAGTGAGCTCAGGGCCAGCCTGAACTACAAAGCGAGACCCTGTCTCAAAAAGCAAAAAAAAAAAAAAAAAAAATTAAGGAAGAATTATGTGAGAAAGCTTAGGCTCTAAAAGACCTGGCAGTTTCCCGGACTCAACGGGGACCCGTGTCTCTGCGGCCCCCCTCACGCCCGTTCACTCTCGCTACCTCACCAAGTTCTCCCGTCTCTGGAGAGGCTGTGGCGGCCTGCGGCCCCCGACCAGCTCGTGCTGGGTGGTCAGTGAGCACTCCTCTCTGCCCACTCCCGCGCTGCTTTCAGGCGTCTACAGGCACACAGGTGCTCCCAGCCATCTGTGAACTCTTTCAGGAGAAGATCCACATTTCATGTATTATTTTGTACCTTGCATCTGGCATACTGACCTCAGTTATGGCGAGGTTCTATTCATCTGGCTGTGTTTTTATTTGAACTTATGAATATATAAATGAGTAAAGACAGCATGTCTGCTCTGTCCCGGAAGGAAGAACACAGCTTTATAGAGAGAACGTGGCGGGCAGAGGGGATCCCAGCTGAAGGACGGCGCCCAGAGAGGGTAAGGCATATTCCTGAGAAGCTTTCCTAGAAAAGTACAAGATTCAAAGAGGAAACTAGAATCAGGATAAAAAATATGGAACTACGTAGGTGTAAATCTAGGGGCAATTTATTGCCTATAAATAACAGTAGGGGAAAAACAGGGAAACCTCTCTCTTAATTAAATCTTTCTTCTTTTCTCCTTTCCTGTCTTAAAATACTTGCTGTGCTCATAGAATTTCTTTCTTATCTCCAGAGAGAGATTAGGCTGCCCAAACTGAACCATTAAAGGCAGTTTACAAAGAAATACAATTCAGATGGATGAGAATTCTCTGCTCGGTAAGGGATTTGGAATCACAGGGCTGCTGCCTCTGGTATCCCTCTATAAAGATTTTTTCCAGAAATAGTCAATATCAAAGGTCACACGTTTAAAAAGTCACTTGCAATTAGAAGCCTAAGGGAAAATGCCTGGGAGAAAATGTTTTGGCAAGCTTTTAAAGCCTTTCATTGAGCTGGCAACCAGACAGATCACGCTGGCCTCCCAAGCAAGCGGAGCAGGTGTGTGACTTCAGAGGGTGGAGAGGCCGCCTCTCCGGAAGCATCTCTCTCACCTGCACCGCAGTGGAGTCCGAGTTCCCAGCAGCAGAGCTGTGCTTCTCAGTGTTCATGGAGCTTGCGCTACTGAAAACGGAAACACAGACACCTCTGAAAGCCAAAGGGCTGGAATCTACCTAACACACCGTGGGTGAGCACTGCACTAGGCTCTGTGAGATGTTTGTTGGTACATTCTTCTCACCTCCTGTGAATGATCCTGTCTGCAGAAGACAAGGTTCTAGCTCTGGGATGCTCAGCACGTTGTCAAAGCTTGGGCAGTTGGTTAAGCATGCAGCTTATATTTAACCTGCAACCTGTCTGGTTCAAATCTTATTTTGTGTATTTAACTTACAGTTATTTCTCATTCTTTCAGGTCTTAGTGTATATGGCTTAGATGACATCTTCTGACAAGGTGCTCTGCTTTGGTAAGTTGGTGAAGACAGAAGAGGAAACACAAAATGCTGAAAGGAAAAGTGAGACAGCAAAACACAAAATCCTCACCACTTACAAACATGAAGGCCAACTTTCCTCTACTACAAAGCATTTACTGCATTTGCTTATACATTTAAGAAACACTCATTTTACCCATGTAAGGCTCTCTGTATAGTTTAGATGTAAATTGTCATCAAAAACCGAAACCTAAAATTGCACTTCATTGAGAGACACACCAACATGAACCATATTCAAAATTATTCTACTGTATTATATATCATTTTCCTATTGAATCTACTTTGATTGCCTAATTAATCCAATACCTTCCAACTTTCTTTCCATTTCTCCTTTCCTAGCTCTCTTCTTTGTGGAATTTCTATTCTCTGGTGAATTTATTCCCAATTTAGATCAGCCACTCACAGGAGTGGAGCAGATACACATCTATGCTTTCCTTAGCTATTCCGAAATCTCTCAATAGGCAGCCTCTCCTTCCAATCCTTCCTGAGATATTCAGGAGAACATGTCTAACCAAATACAAGCACTATATATGCAACCGTGTCACTGATCTCCAATACACATCAGAACAGTAAGGCTCGTTGCTTTGAGTGTCTTCCACACATTTAATTTATCCAATGTCTGTCTTCCATTGCTTTTTCTCCAAACTAGATATTCTCATGCTGTACAAATTCCCCAATGTTGAGTGTGATTGTGGGCTGTATGTAAAATGTACCAATAAAGAATTCAATTGAAAAAAAAAATATTCTTACATTTTACATCCTCTATCAAATGCCACCAATACTGTGAGTTGAATTAAACACTTCTTATACCATGAAGAAAACTGAAGTTACTGTTCACTCATCTAATACTTTGTCCATAACTGTGCAAAAGAATGTCTCTAGCATGTCTTATAATCACTTATGGTCATGTTTTCTCCAGGACTGTCTTAAGAAATATTTTACATCTCCCTGTATCTAGAAAGACTATGTTCTAAGAGTTGTTTAATAGATTCATTGAATAAATATGTATTCTTAGTATATTAAAATACAAGCAAAAATAGTAATAATAAGAGTCAATTTTTTAACATTTTATATTGTAGTTATATATTTAATAAGTCTTGTTTTTATTTTAGGGAATAATCATACCTTTGTAACACCATACAGAAATGATTATTTATTCATTTATTTCTGGCGCAGGAAATCCAACTCAGGACCTTGCGCTTGCCAGGCAGTCATGGAGACACTGAGCTATATCCTAGGCCCACTTTATGTTGTTGTTGTTGTTTTAGCCCAGAAGGAAAGATATACACATAGCAAGTAAATTCAAATGGTGGTTATTAAAATGATCACTTTAAAAAAAGTGTGAATGGTACCTATAAATAAAACTGCACATTTCCTTCCTTGCCAACAAAGAGTGCAGGCTCTCTAAAATACAGGTCTCCTGGCAGAAAAATGAAAGAGCAAATTTCAAATTATTTTCAAAATTTTAAAATTCCTTTGTATTTCTGCCTAACACATCTACTGTAGTAATATAAATATTTTGTATGTAATATTTACCTAATATTACTCAATATTTACTTCCTTCTTTCTAAATGCAGGCCAGTGCAGTTCTTAATTTTTAATATACTCATATGCTATAGTTTAGATGACTTCAATTTTCATAAATAAAACCCTGAATGAACAGAACTTTTATGAGACATAATGCATATATAATTTTAAAACAAAATGTCTTCTTTAAAAAACATGCATGATATTTTTACCTAGTACCGGTGATGGAACTCAAGACTTTGTGCTTGCCAGACTGAGCTACATCCCAGCTTAAAAAATATGAATGATTTTTAAACACACACTGACTCTAACTTTGGAAATGCTGCTTTGGCCTGAGCTCAGTGTCCCGATCCTTCCCTGCACACCAAGCGCACGCAGGCGCAGTGAGGCAGAAGGCGTGCCAGGCCGAGCACGTGCAGTCCCGCACAGCCACCATGCTCGTGATCTGCTGCTTAAACATAAGCAAGTGGTGTCCCGACCTCGCCTCAATGATATTTTGCCACTGAGCTATGATTTCACTTTGCTTCAGCCAACTCTAAAGTGTACAAGCCCAAGACGAAGACTTCCACCTGCTCATCATGTAAGCACTGGCTGTGGCTGGCTTTTTGTACAATTTCAATCTTTCCAGCTTTGATTTTACCAGTGCATTAGTTACTATAGAAACAATGTCACTGAAAAAGGAAAGCACGGTGACACAGCAAGCAGCAAGAGACAGTGTGTTTCACACAGGTGTGCAGACACGACAGGTTGTGCACAGAGTCAGCCTTCAGCACAGAGGGTGCTTGGTCCCACCCCCCTCTGTCGTGGATACCAAAAGGATCCATGCCTCAGATCCTCAGATGTGCCATTTGCCGATAAGGCCTACACGGGTCCTCCGTACCCTTCACAGCATCTCCAGATACTCGTGGTATAAAAGCAACACGAAGGCCAGGAAAGCAGGCATCATCCTGTCCTCTGGAAGTAAAAGGACAAAGCGCCCCGCCCATGTGACTCCAGACACAACTGTAATGACCGGCCTACAGTTTGCACCGCAGCTGGCTGATGCAGCGGTTGGATCCTGTCAGTATGGACGGCCAGCTGTCCTTGCACTGCAGTGTTCACATGTCTACGAAGACCTATGTATGCACAGGAACAGGTGCTGTGTGCACACAAGTGTATAGGATATGGCTACATGTAATGCTTAGTGTATATGAGGCATATAAGTAGCATACATACATGTATGTTCAGCTGAAATCTCAAATAACTCACACTTGATTATAACATTTGGTGACTATAAAGATAATTAAGATATAGTGTTTTGCTAAATATGTAATTTAAAAGATAGAGTAGAAATTAGAAACAGTTTGTTGTACATTCAAAACTCTCGGCCCCACTATATATATGAAGCAAAAATTATAGTTTTGTGTCAAATAATCAGAATTAGAATTCAGAACAAATTCTTTCTAGTTCTTCCCTCAGCGATTAAGGTAAAATTTTACTGAAGATACAGGCGTTCTGACAGTATAAAAATTAACAAATGAATTAGTCAATTCAAAGTGCCATAGCCAAGCATAAATATAACATATATTGCAATATATTATAAATGAACCAAGTTTACTTGCCAATAAATTCTTTTTAACTTGGCATTTAAATTATTTTCTTTTAAAAAATATAACCTAAGTTTCTGCTTCAGAATCTGAAGCTGATCATCATTGTTTTACATATGACTGACAATTTTTTCCTTTGTACCCTAACTGTGCAGAAGAAGAAAACTATGGACAAATCTGTACACGAAAGAGAATGGTGAGTCTCATACGTGACATCCCGGAGACATGAGAATGGCCTCAATAGACCCCAACAAGCCATCAGGACCTTCACTGCTTGTAGCAATGTGAAAACACTCTAATTTAGACATACTTACAAATACCAAAACTGCTCGTTTATTTGCTCCATGTATTCCTGTGGTTGTTTTGCTGCTATGAAGAACTCTGTCTTAAAAATAGCAGTTCTGACTTATTCTTCATAATGTAAACAATGCATTAAATAACTCATGTTAGAGCATTTACCCTTATTCTTTCCCCTCTAATTCATAACATGATAGTCATTCTAAGAGCAGTTTCAGCGCTACCTAATGTTAGTAATGGTAATATTTTTACTATTAACTTCATGAAAACATATTCTAAACCTTTACTTGGTAGAAATTTCCAGTTGACTACTAAATTAGCACCAATGTGAATGCCTGTATAAACAGCTGTATGAGAATAAAATAAGGTTACTCTGAAAGTAATAAGAACCAAAAGAATATCCCACTTTAGAGAAAACACCTACCTCACAGTTAGCTACATGTCTTTCTAGAAATGGAAACATAATGGTGACTGGGAATCAAAGGATCTGGTTTAAGGAGCTTACACTGTAGAGAGAAAAGACAAGGCCACAAACATGAAAGCTAATAGCTTTAAAGGAAAGAACACCACGTCCTAGGATGAGTAGGAGGTCGAGGGTAGTCAGGGAAGGTCACCGTGAGAGATACTGCAGCTGATTCTTGAGAGAGAAGGAAAAGCAGCATATGAAAACCTTACAGAAAGAACTCCAAGCCAAAGACGGGGGCAAATCTTCAAAAATGAATGTTGCATAGAGGAAGTTTAAAAGTAACTTCCTAAAATTCTAGGATTAATAATGTGGTGGGAGATAGCTGGCCTATCATCCCCTTGTAATTTCCCATCAGAAGTTCGTCAGTATCATGTAAATAATCTCTGCACCAGTATCTGTGCATTCTGACCAGTCTAGACAGGGCCAGGGCAACACTAACCTGAAATAATCCAACCAAGTCTGATTCTGCAGAGGTATCTATTTGGCATATGGCAGACTCAGAAAATTATGACTGACTTCCTGACACAATTTGCATAGTGTACAGCACCTATCAAATAAAATTAGGTCATTTCTTACTTTAGAAAGAGAGTAAGAGTCTGAGAAAATAATAGCTTTTTTTCAAAATTACTTAAAACAAGTAGAAAAGATGCAAACCACGGAAAAATATGAATTATGCTTGGAAAACAAGAAATATAACAAACCTGAGGGGGAAAAGGAGAAATTAAATAGATTCTTTCATGACTGAGGATTTCACTGACATCAGCAAAATGGCTGAGTAGTAAGCTTCAAGCTCCAAATTCTCTACACAAACTGAAAGAG
>PVIC010026689.1:0-24361 GCA_004025085.1 Thryonomys swinderianus
TACATGCTCTTTTATTTTCTTTCTGTATCATATTTATTCCTTCCCCTCATCATATTCCCACACCAAGTTTCCTATAGAAATATTCCACTCTATAAAAGCTGTCCTACTTTCTAGAACTCATTTGCATCTACAGGTGTTCATGTCAAAGAGAAGATCCGGAAATTGTCTATCTGTGATCTATTGATTTCACTTATTAGTACTCCCATTTTTTTTGTGCTATAGGAATCTCATTGCAAAACAATCCAGGGAAGGATTAGTACTCGAAAGAGAAAAGTCTATCATTCACTACCACTAGCCACCACCACACACCTTCACAGAATCTATGCTAACGCTGAACTCTGAGCAGTGATCTAATAAATAGTTCATCTCTCTCAGTAAAGTTCTTCAATGAAAAAAAAATTCTCTACTCTCTATGGATACTTATTTCCATTGTGTTTCTATTCTCTACTACATTCTTAAAATCCCACCATAACCACATTCCTACCCAAAACAAATGGTTAATTCACTGTCTCTTCACCATTTTGGCACCATTTATCATAGATTTAGGGTTGTAGCTTGCCACATTAACTCAGCTATCCTACTCCCTCAAAAGCACCCCCTTGCAACTTTCCCTTAATGATGTACCATCACCATCCTTACACCTCCAAACATTAAGAGATCCTAGGACTTTTCAAGCCCCTCCCTTCTCTATACACTCTGTGACTTGGCTTCACCCCCTTCTGATCTTGAAGATCTCCAACACTAATGCTTCCCAAACCCTTGTATCTCCTCAGAACTCAAATCTCATACCTATTAATTCATATGCTCATGTATCCTACATGGAAAGTCAAATTTTAAAAGGCTTATACTGAACTATTTATTTGTCCCCAACAAATTCATTCCCTTATCCCCAAAAGCCTCTTCTAACATAGTAAGAGGCACTGACATCTACAGTCATGCAAACTAAGAACAGATACCCACATTGTTACTCTTCATCTATATTATGTCCAGAGAGCACTCAATATCTGACATTACCTGTTTCATTTGCTTTTATTTCCCTATTTGTTTCTTGTCTCCTGTACTAGACTCTACACCTCTTGAAGTAGGTTGTTGCTACTCATGTTCATGTATGAGTCCGTATTGCTTAGAATAGTACTTGGCAGATCATAACTTGCCGGTAGACATCATCAGCCTGGCCAGTCTTGATGTCCTGATACAGCCAAGGTCAGCTGACCTGTCCAACAAGAGCTGCTTCAGACTGCCCAGAGCTGCACGGAGAAATGTGCTGCTGCTCTATCTTGAGTGTGACACTAAATACTTCACAATATATACTGTGTTCCCTGCTTATTATAGCACACAATCAGTTGTATACTATCTAATCCATTCTGGGTAAGGTCAGGCTTGGCCAGGAGCCTCTGTTCAATACTCAGTGTCACACTCTGGAAACCTAATGAAAATGACTTTGGTGTCATCAGTATTTAATTCTTTCATTTTCAGGGTTCTCAGTAAGCAACACCCAGATGCCCCATGTTTTTTCATCTACTAGTTGGGGCACTTATCTATAGCTTCTTACTGTGCCCTTTGCCCCTCATCTCCTCTCTTTCTTTGCATTATTTTCCCTACCTGGACAGCTTTCAGTTCGAAGTAACATTAAATGGGTAAATAAGAAAATCAAATGTATGCGCCTGGCCTGGTATCCAATGGGGCAGAAGATGCTTCATCTGTCTATAGTATATTTAAAATCTTTGAAGTGTCAAAGAAATTGGAAAGGGCTTGTGTTTAAGCCTGCAGTAGACAATAAAGGAGGTAACACGAAGCCCACTGTGGCATTACTCACGCCATAGTATGTCCTCTGTTGGAAGCTTCCCTGCACAAGCCCTGCAGGCCAGATCCATTGCGAGGAAGCATGGAGGGCCTGCCTCATCCATCCCACATTCTTTCATGACCTCGTGTAAACTCTTGTTGCCTTTTTCCTAACAGAGGGACCATGTACTTAATACTCCAGACATGAGCCTGCCTGCACAATTCTGCAATTGCATAGTGCATCTGCACAGTCCAGGGTCATGAGCGAAGAGTTAAGACTCAGAAAGAAGCTGAGACTTGCTGGAAACAACAATCTCAGAAGGCAGGGACAGAGCAGAGCTTAAATCTCTTCATAGTCAGAGCTCAGCTCACCACCCTGCTCCTGGGGCAAATCTTGAAACTTTCTGTTAAGGCCTCCATGGACAGTTTCTACACATCTGTGTCCTATTTATTTCAGTTATCAGTACATCCTCAAGGCACATCCATTTGAGTATAAATGTTTCAATTTTATCATCCTTTATGGCAAAGTAATACTCCATTTTATTAAAAACCACATCTATCCATTCTCTAGATGATGGTCATTTGGGCTCTTTCCAAGATTTAGCTATTACAAACTTAGCTGCTATAAACATGGGTCCACATATGGGACTGTGGTATGATTCTGGACATTTTTGACATTTTAAAGAGAAAGCTCCTTGGAGTTTAACGTTCCTGATCTATGGATGGTTACCAGTTGGATTGGGTCAAAGAAAAAAACGTAAGAGAGCAATAAAAAATAGGAATATAGAACAACATGAATTCTTCTCTGACAAGATTGATGAGTTCAGATGTAGACATGAACTCTTTTCAGAAGCCATCAAATTATCCAAACATTCAGCAGCTACAGGTTTATTAGTATAAGTCCTCAAATAAGAACTTTTTCCTAATTTTTCTCTTTTCTCTGCTGTAATTTCTTCCTAGTAGTTTGGAAATGGTGTTATTTACCAGCTGTCTAGTTAATATCAGTCTTACCATTAAAAGGTAAACTCCATGGGGGTTGTTACACTTTGTGTGTCCTATTGACCTCGTATTTCCATCCTAGAAATTGGTGGCTAATCAAGAAACATGTGTTGAATTAATTAATGCTGAATAAATCAAAGATATGCCATAGTGCTTGGAATCATGTAATTCTGAAGTAAGTTTATTTTAAATGATCAAATCTATTATTCAATCTTCTTTTACATCTGTTGCTTGACCATAAGGTATCAAGTGCCCCTACTCTGGAAAAATGAAGTAAGATGCTCTTTATTCAAGACACCTGGCAGCCTAGAAGGCTGGTTAGTCATTTATGAATCATTTGCTGTCCATCCCATATTACCACTTTATCTGACTCATTTTTTTAAATAAAATGACAGAAAACTGCTGAAAAACATTCACCTGTCTTGAATCTCTCTGACAAGACCTGGATCAAAAAGGTGCAAACATTCCTCTCCCCAGGAGAAAGTAGTCCACCCTCCTGGCCCTGCAGTCCCTGTGAGAGGGAGAGCATTATCATTTCTAAGTAATGAAAATCCATCATCTTCAACTTCTCTGGCTATCCGGGAGCAGACTGCAGTAATGACTCCAAGCAGGTACGTTTCAACTCCAGCTGTGGATCCAATTTGCACTTAAAGATTTAACCTGGAAATTATCGGTGACAACAGCAGGGGGAAAATGAACAGCTGAGTTGGGAGGTTCGATGAGAGAAGCTGGCTGAGCCTAGCAAGAGGCAAAGACCAAAGACTGGAAGGCAGATGAGACGAAAAAGTGTCCTTGTGGAAATGCAATGTGATATTCAGTAATCCTAACTGTGAAGCCACCCAAGAGCCTATTAATATATAAGTGGCTTGATGTAACTGTAGATAAAATAAGTGAAATTACAAAATGTCTTACACAATGAAAGCATTATTGATTAGGAGCTGGGGAGAGGTCTGAGAGGACAACTGAATCATGTTTTGTATGAAAGAGTCAAAGTAAGATGATAAATAAGGAAATGCCTACAATTTCATTGGGTTGTTGATATAGGAATCTTTACTATCCAAACCCCAAATATTAAAGACAGACCCTGAGATTTGAAAGAATGTATAATCAGAAGTTGAAAACTTTTATCATCTTCAGCTAAAAATATTTCATTCACTCAATAAACAACTAAACATTGTCGTGCCTGGCATTGTGCTAATTCATAGAAAAAGATTAAAGTTCATGGGTGTCCTGTAAGAGATTAAACTCTGTAAATGGAGAAAGCAGCTAAAAAATCAAAAGCAAATGTGTGACAAGAGGTCAGTGCACTCTTTTTTTTTTTTTTAGACAAGGGCTTGCTTTGTAGTTCAGACTGGCCCTGAGCTCACCAGGCAAGCCTCGAACTCTACCATCCTCCTGCCTCTCTACCTCCTGAGTGCTGGGATTACAGGTGTGAGCCACCATGCCCAGCACTGTGGTATGTGGTACTGATTGCTGGTGGGCATGAGTCACCATGCTCAGTACTGCTGTATGTGGTTACCAGGTATTGAACCAGGGACCTTGAGTTTACTAAGCAGATGCCAGAACCACTGAGCTAAATCTCTGGCCCAAGTCAGTGCATTCTATGCCCACAGAGCTCTGCTGTTTGTATTTCAAGATCACAGAAATTTAAAATGCTATTAACATCCTCTGTATGTATTATCTCACATGGTCCATGGTCTTTACAACCTTCTGAGCTATATGTTGTTGCTGCCCACTGGGATGGCCACAGATCAGTGTGACTGGAGATACTGGTACTCAAACCCACTGTTTGTACTAAATTTGTGTTCTTCCTGCTATACCGTTTACCGTTAAGATATTTAGCCAAAACAATGCCTAGCAAATGTATGACATGTATGAGCCCCCCTTTCTGTATTTTATGGCATGATCTCATTATGCTTTCTGAGAGCAAATGTCCCTTTCAAATATCTCTCTTAGCAGATTCAGAAATTCATTTGTATAATAAGGATAATTTTTAAACCTATGTTTTATTCTTCTCAAGAGTAACTGAGCATTAAAAAGTGCTGCAGTAGCCTTTAAAAAAAAGAATGAATTTTTAAAAATAAATCTCTAAAGAATCTCAGGTCAATAATTGAAAAGGAGGGAGGTTTTTGAGGTTGGAAAGTCTGTAAAAGTCCTAGGCAGAAGTTCTACAAACACCTCTCTCAGGCACAAAGGAGAGTCTACCACAAGGGGACAAGTCTAGGGTGGCAGAGTCCTTTGTTTACTGCAATAGCATCTTCAAAACTGTCTCCAGCAGCACCCAGCAGCCTCAAGGTCATTGTCTGCACAATGCTCACCTATCAAGAGGTTGCTGAGTTGGAGCTCAGACAGAACATCGTCCTGCGTGGAGGCTCGCCACAACACTAGGAGGCAGCAGAGTACCTGGGAAAGAAACTCAACTTCCGTTAACATTACTCCGCAAATGTTTACTATCTGACATGCACATGTTAGTCTTCTGGCGTTCTAAATATAGTAAACAATTAGAAATTATATCCTTCATCATTTAAGAGTGAATAATCTCATTGGCTATATAAAACAAAGAAAACTAGGATCAGATATTTCAGGGGTGAATATGTGTGGAGGGAACTTTCAGAAATGGTATTGTGGAGAATGTTTTTGGAAATAGGGAGAGACAAAATTAAGATACATTGTTAAAGAAAGCTGCTTTCTGAACCAGGTGTTTGTGAGAAAATTCTTAGAATTGGGATGAGAAAAAGAGGAAGATATCGCTGATAGGAAATGAAAGTCCAGAAGGTAAGAGAAGCCTAGTAATGTAGTAGGGAAAACACATGATAGGGACATCAGACTCAGTGGAAGGTCTCTCTTGATGCATCTTTTACGTGTCACCCCTGGAGTAAGGGTTTTCTGTCATCAGTTAATTTGATATTTACGGTAGCTATGTCAAAGGTAGAGTTTGGCTTACTGCTATTACAAAAATGTTTCAGAGATAAATAATGCACCTAGTCAACACATGTCAGAGCCTGAATCGAAAGATTGTTTATGCCATCTTTCCCTCAATGTCTACACAGATTAAAAGCAAGTGAGACAAAGGTAGATATTGTCCCTGACCTCGGGGAGCACTCAGATTCCCTGTAGGGGACACAGATGAGTTCACCAGGGACTCAGGTCTTATACAAGGTGTCAACATATCCCAGCCAGAACACTTCTTGGTTTCAGCAAAGTTTTGTGTGATATTTTAGGTAAGTGCATAAAAATGAAAGATATCCAGGCAAAGCAAGGAACAAGGGTTGCCTCAAGGTGAAGGTACAAGCTGTGCTCATCCCCAGAGAGGAAGAAACACCTGCTTTATCCAGAGAACAGCTCAGCTGCAGAAATCAGGGACCAAGTGCGTCCTCTGTGAGCCTGCAGATGTCTGGGGAGAGTTCTGGCCCCACCCCTTGCTGTTTTAACCTTGGAAAAGCCGTAAAACTTCTTTGTGCCTCTGTCTTCAGCCATAAACTAGTAAGCAAATATGCCCTCATCACTGAGGATGAAGTGAGCTAACATTTATGAAGAACTTAAAATTATATATGGCAAAGCAGTAACCTGGTATTGTAAGTGGAACAATGCTAAAGAGCTTAGAATTTATCACGGGAATGATGCGAGAATGTTGCGGGAATTCACTTGACATGGTGAAATCTCTGGGCCCGCCTTTTAGAAAGTCGGAGAGGGTTACAAGAATTTCAGTGGAAGACAGAGGCCAGAAGCTAAGGCTATAGCATTTAAAAGAGAAATAGGTTTCCTAAAATGTTGAGGGTAAAATATTCAGAATTAAGTGACGACATAGGAGCAGAGATGATTTCTGAGTTTTAGGGTTGAGAGTATCATCACTTGTAAAGGTAGCAAAATGTTTCTTTTTGACCCAGATCTTCTCTTCCACACCTCACCACTTCATTCACCACTCTGGGCTATTTCTCTGTGTGTAAGTGACTGCTTTCTGGTGCATAGTTTCTATTCAGCCCTTCGATATCTTAGTGATCTGAAGCCACTTTTGTTCATCATGAGTGTTTCCAAAGTACATGGATCATGGGTGTCTGGCTAGGACTGCAGCCTCTTCTCATTCATACAGACACGATTTTACTGGCATGCTTTGAAATGAGCCACTGAGCCTGCCATCTCTTCTCAGATAAACACAACATCCAGAGAGGGGTCTTGTAAGTGTGTGGATGTCGTGCTGTGTCTGACACTGATGCAGAGGCCAGGTGTTCTCCTGTGACAGAAAAGTGGCCTCTTTCTCTACCAAAACAAAGTGACCCCAATGAAAACATTATATATTCCTGCTTCCTGCTCCCTCACCCTCATCATCCCCTACTCACATGCAATGAATTAAGTCAGTAAGAAAATTAAATGTACTGCTTGCACTGATTTTTATTTCTACATGTTTGTGCTCCCTGTCTTAAGGTCACCTCTCCTTTCAAAAAGCCACACATGGGGGTATTTTATCAGCATCTCTCTTTAACCAGAACCAAAGAAGACATTTTGGCTTTCAATTCCTCTTGCTCAGAGTCAACTTTAATATACGTGCTTCCTGACAACCAAATGCTTGTCCTTCACTCATTACAGGCTAGTGGTGCTCAGGAAACTCAGGCATGGATAGACAATGCCATTTCATTCTCTCACTCTTCCTGCTGGAGACTTCTAGGTCCCAGAGCTAGACTAACTTTTACATGTTTTCAGCATCATTTGTAAAGTAGCTCTAAATACGAAGTAGAAGAGGTTTACAGATAAACAGCTACTTGAAGCACTCACCAACCTCCATGTCTACTTGGGTGAGAAGCAGATTCATAAATCTATAAAATGCTGGGCTTTCATCAGAGCCACTTGTAGGTATCTGGGGGGATTTTCACAATTGGGCCAGTTATTAGTCATTTCATCTAAACGATGTGGAAGGCGAAGATCAAAGGAAGTGAGTGACCTAGCCAACTGCTGTACTGAGAAGTGTGAGAACCAGGATTGAATCAAAGGTTCCCTGACACATTCCAGCTGTATAACTGGTTTGAGGCTGAGTCCCTGGGATTCTGCTTGACTTCACCATCACATCACCAGGGCTGCGCGTGAAGGTGTGGCAGGTGCAAAACTATAGCAGGATCTTCCTTCCTTCCCCAGTCCACTGACAGACCTCCAACTTGCTCCAGCTTCACCATAGACCAAAGGAATATTAATACTATTACCTCTGCCTTGGCTCAAGAGAACGTTATGAAGAAGAAGTGTTTTTACACATTCTATCTCTTGTACTAAAGTAACCCTGGCAAAGTGGAGCTTGGCATTTTTCATGTGCCCTGTAGACCCACTGGCTTCTGCTGTGACCCTGCTCTATTCTTGGGAATATGATCCCTGTACACCACTAAACTGTCCCTAGTTTATAGCTGGGAAGACCAGAGGTACAAAGAGATTATATGGCATTTCCAAGGTTAAATCAGCAAGGGGCCGTCCCAGAACTCACCCTAGACATCTGCAGGCTCACAGAGGACAGACTCAGTCCCTCACACCTACAGCTGAGCTGTTCTCTGGATAAGGCAGGTGCTCCCTCCTTTCTGGGGGGCGGGCACAGGTTGTGTCCTCACCTTGAGCGAACCCTTGTTCACTGTGGCCCCTACAGTAGTGTTTGTCTCCTTTTCTGCCTATCAGGATGCTGGCAGGAGACAGAACATCACAGGAAAGTGGCCAGTGTGTGCACATGATGGCCAGCACCTCAAGCTGGGTCAGAGCATGTCTCTGGTTAGCTCATAAACAATACACATATACCTTGCATTCTCCTGATTGAGCTGTGACCCTGAGACACAGAGGAAGAAAGGGACTAAGGAACTTTCTTACAGTCCTGCAACTTTGTGGGGCTGCTTTGTGCTACCTACAAAATATTACCTTCCCAGAGACCCACTTCTACTCTCCTAGAGTTATGGCTTTGGCAACCTCCGAGTCCTGGCAGCCATTCCCTGCCTTGGTAAAGGTGTACCCCTATCATGGAAAGCAGTTAAGCAGACTCTAATGTATGTCATTGTATCCTTTTATGTACTGGACTGTTCTATAGCATGTGTCACTTAACAATAAGGAGGTTTCCTGAGAAATGGATCCTTAGGTGATGATGTCATTATGTGAACATCACAAAGTATGTTTACAGAAACCTACAGTAGGCCAACCACTTCATGTGGCCTCTTAGTGCAACCCAGACATGATGCAGATGGAAGATAGATGAGGCTTCTGGCAACATAACACAGCGCTCTGTTTCGCAGGGAACTATTATGTAAATAGAAAACGTAGGCTAAACTAACAATAAGCACTGCTGTGCAATTAGTACATATACTGGAAACATAGTCATTCATTATCATTATCAGATACTACATATGTGCGTAACTGCTATGATTCTGTAGGGCTGGCAGCCTGGTTTGTTTCTGCAAGCTTCACTACATATGCATGAGTAGTGTGCTGCACTATGATGCTACAACCTCACTAAGTGGCAATAATTTTTAGGACCATTAAAACCTAATGAGATCACCACTACATGTGTGGTCAGTACAATGAAAAAGTATTGCATTATAAGATGTGTCTATGTATGTTTATGAGTTAATATAAGCACACACATGTATCTTAGAGCATTTTGGATTGAACTCTGACCCTGACTGATACAAAGAGAATCAAAATGACTAAGAAATTTTCACATAATCACATCACTAATACCAGCTACAAAATTTCTGGTGCTTCACACGAGATCAAAATGAAATTCCCTTTGCAATAACTAGGAACAAAATTCTTTCTGCTGTTCTCTCTTAACCCGTAGTGGTGTAGTTTATCCTCTATGAATGACGTACTCCCAGGAAGCAGGTGCCACTCCAGACCTCCTTGGATCTGAGCCCAGGCACGGCAGGGTCAGAGGGAAGTAGCAGCCAGTGGGTAGGACCAAGAAAGCTGCAAAATGGTACCTCAGGGAGGTGGAAGTGGCAGCAGGTGAGAGGGCCCCACAGCTAAGTAATTCTCCAGTGCCCTATTGGACTTTACTCATCAACACAAATTCAAAGATTAAAAAATATGAGCAACCTCAAGGTGACAACCCTAGGCCATTAAGTGATGGGAACTGTATCCTCATACACCATGAGACTGGTCCTAGTATGTGATGGAGCTGCAAGTTCAAGTACATTTGACTCTAGAATCCATATTTTTGTCACAGAACTAATTGTCATGTAAGCCAATTAACAGACAATTCTCTCCTTTATGAGAAATTGGGGGGGGTCAGAGTAAGACTACATCATATCTTTAATTTCTCAGCTCTGCAACAATGTACATACCCCATTTTGTCAACCAATGAAGGACAGTATGCCATTTTCCTTTATAACTAAGAAAACTAGATTGAACCACACTGTACTTCTGTCTCTCTAGTCTCAGTGTCAGAGTCACACAGCTGCCACTAAGTGTACACACCTAGGAAGGGTAACAAGTCACTGATCAGGACATTGACTTAGAAGACATAGATGTCACTAACCGCTCTAAAGTTGACTACTGTGGCTTGACTGTTCCTGCTAGGGATGGACACATTGGAGCTCAGATTAAAAAAAAAAAAAACAAAGACGCGGGGCATGGTGGCTCATGCCTGTAATCTCAGCACTTGGGGGGCAGAGACAGGAGGATTGCTGAGTTCGAGGCTTGCCTGGGCTACACAGTGAGCTCAGCGCAAGCCTGAACTACAAAGCAAGACCCTGTCTCAAAAACAAAACAAAACAAAACAAAACAAAAAAACCAAAAAAAAAAAAAAACACAAAGACTTCAAATCATCTGACTGGAGAAATGTTTCAGGACTTTGGTGCACTGCAGGGAGCCTGACACTCTCCCTGGCTCTCTAAGTAACTCTGAATTCAGACTCTCAAGCGTGAAATGACGATTGTGGTTAATGTAAGTGGAGAAAAGAAATGAAACATCGAGCTTCGTCTGAAGAATGCGGCAAAGACCACCCAAATGAGTTTGCAAACCAGGAGTCTGCTCTGAAATACAATTTCATATTCAGTGCACGGCACAATCCTCAGGAAATGAACTGGCAACGGCAGAAACAGTAGTCACTGTGAGAGCTTTGCAGTTGTACAATCTGTGCCAAGATGGGAATGAGGTGTTTTTATACATGAAATCAGAACCACTGCATGAAAAATAAGCGGCAACTGTGCCTAATCTGTGTCAAGTGATGAGTGAGCCCTGGAAGCTAAAAGGAGAGACCTTGTGGAGAGGGTAAAACTTGAACAGTGCTTTGCAAGAGGAAAGGAGAGTCACATAAATTCAAGTAGTTGCTAAGAGATCACACAGAAAGAAATCTGAGGGTGACTTATCTAAATCTCCTGTATGAGAAAAACTCTATGGGTTTTAAGAAAACTATAAGGCAGTTGGCAGGACATTCATTGGCTGTTGATCTCAGTGAATCCAACTAATCCGAGGCTTTCTGGTTTAGAAGGAGGAACATTCTCTTCAGTTCCGGAGTGGGAGTCTCTTCAGGTCTGTTCAAGCTACAAGGTAAAGAGCCACAAACACAGTCCTCTGCCCAGTGTAATCACAGCAGTCTTGTGCTATAGAAATGGTGTGAGCCACAGAGAAAGTAACTACATATTTAGAGTTCAGACAAGGGAAATTAGTCTCAATAAATTAACAATATGTTAAAATATTATCATTAAATAAATTAATATAAGTATAGTTATTCATACTAAAATGTTAATGTAAGTATGGCGTAGAAGCTAACCATGAATATGTGATTTTATATACTATTTATATTAAATATAAATCCATAAATAATATGATGATTATTCAATATATTAATGTTATTCATATATTAATTTTAATGTATGAATACAACTTCAATCACTGTTTAATTTAATATATTCAAGGTATGTCATTTCAACATACAATACAAACTGTTGTTGTACTGCTTTTAAAATCTAGTGCATAGTTTCACAGTTACTGTACATATCTGATCAGACTGGCCATATTTCCACAGGCTAATGACCACACATGGCTGATGGCTGTCCACCTGGGCAATTCAGGCTTAAACTCTTCCTTAACCATTAAAATAAATTCTGTTAATTGACAAAGACTTGGAAAACAGCCTCTCCTCTGCTTGCTGGTCCCTGAAAAATGCCTGGTTTTAGTTATGGGGGGATCCTCACATACCTCTTTGTGACTAGAAGCTTCTTGAGAAAACAGATTGAGGGTCTTTTTTAAAAAATAATACTGACTTGAATAGCTTTCTATTTCCCCCACAACTTTCTACATGTGAACTTGGTAAGGGTAGGAACATCTTCTGTGAAATAAGACACATACGTTTCAGTCTCTGTCCTCAGTTCCTGCCACGGAGAAGCTAAACCCACATAACTTCCTGAGTGTCTGAAGGTGCCTCACACAGAGTCCTCATCCCAGGCAAGTCTAGGGATGATGGAAGCAGCTTTTGTTTCACTGAGGAAATCTGGGTGACTTCTTGCCTTGGGCCTGACAACTCAACCTCACACTCCATACTCCCAGAAAGGCCAAGGAGCAGAAGGTTAAACTTAATGTGAAGAAGCCTCCATCAAAATCTCTATCAACTATGTACTTCAGAAACCTTCGAAGCCAATAATATGCCCAAGTTTGGAAAGGACAAAATAGCCCAGCTTCACAGAGATAAGACACTGTGCTTAGGACTCTTGTCCTTGGTAACTTTGCATCTGGGTCATTCCTCTGTATTTCTTCTCATCTCCTCGATTATATAACGAACCGGTACCTGAAAGCAGGTATTTCCTGAGTCGTGTGCATTCTAACAAATGATTGAAGTAGAGGAAGGGGTGGTGGGAAACCCTGATTTATAGGCTATGGGTCAAAGGAATAGGAGCCCCAGACCCAGGCCAGGCCTCTGAAGTGAACAGATTGCAGAGAGCTTTATGAGTCTCAGGAAAAAAGCTTCTACTTCCTTCTCATTGTGATGAGATTTTCAAAGTGGTTTTAGGAGAGTGATGCGATCAGATTAGGTTGTGAAAGGCTACACTAACTGTGCTTGGAGAATGGATTACAGGGCAAGAGTGCAAGCAGGAATAAAAGGCCAGACAATGGTTATAAACGCACAATGAATGTAAAAGTGAAATGCTTTTCTCTTTCCTCTCAATACTTCTGACATCAAACGTGTGTGGTTGTTGTTTTTTAAATTTGTTTCCCTCACTCTTTTTTCTTGACTATACAGATCAATGGGTTTTATTCTGGCAGAGTCATACATCCATATAACATACATTGATCATTTTCAACTGTCTCCATTATTACCCTTTATCCCACCTTCCTTGATACCTACATATTCCTGGAATCTTTCAATATATATAATAAGTCTGGTCATATCTATCCCCCTATTACCTGTCCTCATTCCCCTTCCCTCTTTTTCCCTACCTCTTATTAAATAATAGGCTCTCCTGTACTTTGTCTTTTAAGATTTTACATACTAGGGAGAACATTGTTTTTCCCATACTGACCAATTTGCTGATGCCACCTGTGCATCCTAAAATTGAAGTCATTCTCATACCATGTACACTGTGTGAGGGTGAGACACCACAAATCACAGGCACAGTCCACAAGGCTGCTCTGGGCCTCCCACATCTCTGACCAAGACCTACAAATCAGGGACTTCACAATGCCTCCTCTTCACAGAACTCAGGGAAATACCTTCTTCCACTTACTAGTTTGTTATAAAATAAAACTGTGATAAAGGATACAACTGAATAGCCAGCTGAAAAGGTACATAGGACAGGGTCTGCAATATAGGGAGTCTTGCCCTTGTGGAGTTAGGGTGGACCACCCTCCTGAAACTTTCATATGCTCATCAACCTGGATATAGGCTGCAACATGACAGTCTCTTTCGGAGATCTGCAGGCTATGGCTCTCAGGCCTAATCCAATGTGTTTTTATCAATATAGTTTATTTGGACACAGCCACACACTCTATTTAATACCAGTCAGGGTTGGCTTTTGATACAATGAGAGTTGAGTAGTTGTCATTAAAACATTGTGGCCCACATGGTTTAAACTACCTCTGTCTGGCCTTTCACACAACTTTTGCCACCTGATACACCTGTTCCTTTGTTCTCTGCCTTCCAGCTATAATGACCTTCTACCCAGACCTCAAACTCACCACTCTTTTCTTGCCTCGGGACTTTTGCCTTCATCATTTCCTATGCCTGGACCATTTCTCCCATGTTATCGGATTACTAGCTCCTTCTTGGTGGTCAGGGAGCAGCTAAATTATCACCTTTTTCAATTACCTCTCTGAACCATGCCATCTGAAAGGGTCTTACATCTGGTTGCTCTCTCCCTGGTGACCATATGGTTCACAGTTGCTGCTGTTGCATTTTTTTCCTACCCATGCCGCTCTCTGAGATGCCTCATCCATCTTCGCTACAGAACTCTGTGCTTCCCCAGTCAGGATCCTTCTCTCTGCCTATTGTCCTGTAGCTGCACAGCCTGGGATTCTGTGTAGTGCATCGATGCCTCTCAATAAATAGTATGAAGTAAATGAATACACTGGGTTCGTCATAGGGTTTGGTGCATAGAATCCAATAGACTGCAGCAGATCAGAACCACAATGGCCTTTTGTGATGATTTAACACAAAACTTCTCATTTTATGAGTGAAAACAATGGAAATTCAAGAAGAATGTACTCAAACCAAACTCATTTTGGCATCTATCTTACGCCCAAGACACAATGACGCTCAGCCTGTACTGTTCTAATTGTCTTTATTGAATATCATTTGGATCAGATTTTCCCAAGGATTCCACTACTCATTAAGTTGAGGAATACTACAAAATAAAGTGAAGTGATTTATTTAAGGAGAATTTTCTTAGATTATTTATTAGTTTTGAGGAGAATCTTGAAAAGGGGAATGCTTAATTCAGACCGTGCTAAACAAATCTGAACCTTTACCATGTGAAAATTTAATTTTCTGTAATTAGCCTACACTACAATACTATTTTCCAAATGCTGGCAAAGAGAAATAATTAGTGGAACTGCCTGCCCCAAACCATTTTATGCTCTCATAGCATCCTTACAGCAATTGCACTATCCCATTCCATCCTCACTGTTGTCTTAACAACATTTACAACATTTTCCTATTACCTGTTTTAGACCTGTTTCTTACATTAGACTATAAATTCTTTGAAGGCAAGAAGCATAATTTTAAAGAAGTATGCCTCATTGACTAATAGTACCAAGATTGTAAAAGACACTTAATAAGCACACCTTAAGTTTAAGTCACCACACATTGTTTTCACAAGGGCTTTAAGGCTCATTCCTCTACCTCTTTCACTTCTTGATTTATATGTTACTTCTCAGTGGAACTCTCTTTATTTGAAGCAGTGAATCGCTTTCTTTGATCATCCTTACCCTTCATTATTTTTTCCAAAGAAACATTTATCATTTCTCCTACTCTACACAAAGTGACACACTATGTATATTCTCTACCCCTAATAGATAGTATGCTCCAGAAAGACAAGAATTATTTTTCAGTCTGCCACACAAATATATCTCTAACATCTACAATGGTAAATAGCAAGTAGTGGACCAAGCTGCATCCCAAGGCCCCTCTGAGGTAGATCAGCAGGAAAGCTGAGTCTGCTTTGATTAAAGCAGATGCTGAGCCTTCTCTTGTCCAATGAAAGAAGAAAAGGAGAGATCAGGCCAGCCATGTTTAAGAGCAGCACTGAACAGATAAAAGTTAACAGCCCATGTGGGAAAGGAGTTTGCCTTGCTTAATGACTTGGCAGCAGAGCAAGCCTGGGGAGGGTCTGAAGAGATTTGAGACCTTATCTCTTGTCGACTCCCTGCTCCCACACACCCCACAGAAGCAGTGAGGAGTTTCCAAAAGACAGCAGAAAATCGAGTCTTATTCAGCCACAGGGAGGCAGAATGAAACATTAGTGGGAAATGGAGAACAACAGTTATCCCCAGCTGATCCCCTGATGGAATAAATCTACCTAGAAAGAAATGCAGCAAGCTGCCTTGTTTGTATGGATGTCTCTGACTCATTTTTCCTTCTGTATTTTGGGAGCTGAGAATGATTGAGGATGTGACCCATGTGGGGCTTGGCTGGAGTTGAAAATAACAGAAAGTAGCCATTTGGCAAATGGTGAGAGCTTGGATTTTCACTTAGTTAAGGCCCCAAAACAAGATGTAAGGCCAGTACATTTGGAAATGACCAACAATATGAAGCAAGAAGAGGAGCTGCTATGAATTAAGTTAACCCTCTTAATGAAAAGAAAAGCACAGCAATGTGAACACTGTGAGACTGTTTTTGTGACAAGTGAATTTTAATAATAGTCCTGGCATTAACAGACCATGATCTCCTGGGTTCAGAAATGAAAAATTTCAAAAAGCTTTCACAGAACTAATCTAGTCTTTGTGGGAAAAATGGCTTAAATGATTCTTTAATTAACTTCAAAAGAAAAGCACTGGTCTCTTGAGCAAAACCTGAACATATTTGTATAAAGCCAGCACTTTCTTTATTTTCAGGCATTTTTGGAGAATAAGGAAGTGGAACCAAAGAGATTCTGAAAAAAGCTCTCATCCTAAGAAATGAGAAGCAGACCAAGTCTTCATATAACCCACATTAAAAAGATACTGTTTCCTCAGGAAAAATAATTAATGGTGTTTGACAGCTTGTGCTAGGAATATTTTACATGAACTTTCTCATTTTTGGTCTCACCAAAGAACTGTAGTTTTCAGTAGCACTTTACAGGTGACAACAACTGTCCTCCTTGTCTGAGGAGAGAGCCCAGGGTCACACAGTAACCAGAGGCACAGTACACATCTTCCACACCAAAGCTCATTGCCTTCATGTTGAGAGACAAGACAGACAGATGGGGAGGCTTTCATCTAAGGGCCTAGAAGCATGTATTAAGCAAAACTTACACAGATCCAGGTCTAAAGTTCCATTTGTTCCCCATAAAAAGTTAGCTTTAGAGAAAAACAGATGTGGCCTTCTACACACTTGGACTTGTGGTGGGACCGGGCACAACATTCCCTGCCTGACAAGCGTGCAGGTGTCAGTAGATGGTGATTCTTAGAGACACAGTCATACTCAAAGGAGAAACTGACTTTTTATAGCACCTTTTTGTGATCTACACTTCTTTTTTTTTTTTTTTTTTTTTTTAAGACAGGGTCTCGCTTTGTAGTCCAGGCTGGCCCTGAGCTCACTATGTAGTCCAGGCAAGCCTTGAACTCAGCAATCCTCCTGCCTCTGCCTCCCGAGTGCTGGGATTACAGGCGTGAGCCACCACACCCGGCACTGTGGTATGTGGTATTGATGGCTGGTGGGCGTGAGTCTCCACGCCCAGCATTGTATGTGGTTATCAGGGATCAAACTCAGGACCTTGCACTTGCGAGGCAGGCACTGGAACCACTGAGCTAACTCTCCGGCCCTGGTGATCTACTCTTGATTGCTTTTTACGCTTACATTTTCTCCTCTTAGGTGAAAGCAAAACAGGAAACTTTCAACAGTTAAAATAAAAACATAGTTACTCATTACACAGTGACAACTATTTGCTTCTAATCTTCTGTGATATTTTTAATAGTTTTCAGTATACTGTATTTCTTCCACGCTCTGATCAACATATAACATTGGCAGATTTGGTCATGAAAGCTCTATGAGTTTCAAACATTATGAAAAAGATTAAAGCACATATGTATCCTAAATATCCAGATATGCTGCCAACAGGTGTATGTGAGGTAATGAACGCCCCAATATTGGTTATGCAAGCTGTTGTTTTTGTGCTGTTACATATAGTAAAGGTTTACTACTTTGACTGAGACCATAACAGTGGCTCTAATAGGTAAAGCAACATTAAGACCCTATTCTCCATGTTCACTGCGAGAGGAGGAAGTTCGACACATATTTTCTGGAGTTTCTGACAGTGGGAAAGTAGAGTTCACCCACAAGGAAACTGGCATGGAAGGGAGAGGGTGAGGTGGCAAAAGGCCATCGCCCAGGTGTGACCCTCCGACTGGCTGTACACTCACATGATTCACTAAAGTCCATCGTAAAAGCTTCACATTCTGGCTTCCCCAAGTACCCAGCCATCTTTAGTATACCGAGACAGTCTAAACTACACTTGCGTTTTAGGAGAGACAGTCTGCTAGAATCCTGAATATGTGAAACACAGAGTACCTAAGAAAACCTGTGACATCACCTCCATAAGAAGTCAAATCATTTCCCAGAGAAACTGTTGTCCAAAGGATCAAAAGAGCTCAGTAAGGATGAGTTCTTACTGAACTGTTCTCACAGATTGTATTTATTTACTTCTCCAAGATATGGCAAGGACAAAGCATATAGATGACCAAAGAGATTGCTCCTAAACTGCAGCAGCAGCTGGGAAAAGCATCCCAGTGAGACTGAGCTTCAGGAGTGTTATCTAAACATATTTCATCAACTTTTCTGAAGCTAACACTAAGAGACAACTGGACAACATTGCTTAATTGCATCTGGTTTAGGAAGTAGGCAGAAGGATATGATCATACTCGAAGATAAAGGGAAGGATCAGATGAACTTCTACCAAACTATAATAAAACTAAATGTTTCAAAGTCTCCCTTTTTAATGCATCTTTATTCAAGTCCCAATGCAATTAAATCAGGATCAGCAGTAACAAAATATAAACAACTTTGTGCACAATATGTACTATCAAATTTTATCAGGAGATGGCATAACAGAGAAGGGTTTAACATAGCTCAACCTCAGTGTTACACTGCTGTGAAAACTCAACACTGAGGATTTGTTTGAAAATTCCATTGTAATGGTGTCTCTGTGTCACTTTAAAACCAAGGCTAGTACTTTTTACAAAATCATCAAAATGCTCTTTAAAAAGAATTGCTGATCTCATCAAGTTTATAAAAGATATTCTAGTTCTAAAAACATACATTTCAATGCTTAATACTATTTACAACTTACTGGTAATCTTTTAAAATACCTTTGAACACCAGGTTTTTAATATTGTTTTCTTGGGCTGGAAATTTAGCTCAGTGGTTCCGGCGCCTGCCTCGCAAGTGCAAGGTACTGAGTTTGATCCCGGTAACCACATAGAATGCTGGGCGTGGTGACTCACGCCCACCAGCAATCAATACCACATACCACAGTGCCGGGTGTGGTGGCTCACGCCTGTAATCCCAGCACTCGGGAGGCAGAGGCAGGAGGATTGCTGAGTTCAAGGCTTGCCTGGGCTACATAGTGAGCTCAGAGCCAGCCTGAACTACAAAGTGAGACCCTGTCTCAAAAAAAAAAAAAAAAAAAGTTTTCTGTAAAATTTTGACAAGATGACAGGCTTTTGTCTGAGATTTTTCTGTGACCGTTCTAATTACATATATCTGTGGCACTGACCTTCCACACCATCAAACTGCCCCAGATATATCAATATCATGGTATCAGAAATAGTCTTGCTAGATACTTCTTCACACCTAGAAGTAACACAAAAATATTTTTGCAGATTGTATTTGATTTTTTATTTAGAAAATATTACCATTCCATCAGTCTCACAAAAGAGGCTGAATTCATTATATCTGCCAATATGAAAATATGCAAATCTTTAAATATGTTATACATTCTCCCCAACATTCAACATTATATTTTAACAATCAAAATACTGAAATATATGATATACTGTCAATATGCCAATAATAATATGGACATATTTGGAGTTGTTTTCTGCAAAGTGTTCATTATCATAATAATATTACTAATGGTGTACAGTTACTGCTCTAAATGATGTATTTGCACTTGATCTTAGCCACAGGCCAAATGACATAACTGAGGTACTTGCTGTGCCAATACCACTTTGTTTTAGAAAACTAAGTGAAGTACTGTATATAGGAGTCCTATGTTAATTCACTACTGCATTATTAATATGTCACTTAAAAATAATTTACTTACTCTTTGTACCAGGCACCGTATGTTGTCCTGAATGCTCAGTAAGAGCTAGCATCTCTAATATTTATATTCTGGAATTAAGAATTGGTCCATGATAAGCAACTAAGCCAAAGTATGAGAGGTACATAAGAATTCATCAAGCATAACAAGAACAGAGGGGAGAGAACAGCATATTGAAAGAACCTAGGAAAAGCAGCACTTGAAATATGGGAATAAAACAAGTAAGTCCAAGCACACTGAGTGAAGGGAAGAAACACAAAGGGAAGAAGAAGCCGGATCACAGAAGGTCTCTGTAGGACACAGTCACCATGGCAGGTCACGGGCAAGTTCTATCTCCATCTGTGGTTCCTCCTTGTTCTTGGCTTCCTGACAGCCATGAAGCAGCACCGTTTCTCAGCTGTAACCCTCTGCCACACTTCTCCGCAAGGCAGTCAGAAGACAATGTACTGCAGTATGAGCCAAAATAAACCTCTGCTTCATTAAGTTATCCATGGGGGTATTTTTCCCACGATAGACCTGAGTGCAGAGAGGAAGAAGTGAATTCGCTTTGGGTTCTCTTCTGCCCAGCCAACCTGGGCTTGTGTGCCCTGGGTGTGCCTCTACCAAGAGCTGGAGACTATCTCAGTCTGGGTCCACGGGTGACTGTGAGGGTTGAGAGAGACCTCCTGACATGTCACATGTGCCACCCCCAAGCTGCACCAGACCATAACATGAACAAGAGATAGATCTAGGTTAAGTTCATTATCCTCATATGTACCCCTACTTGACCCAGGTTCCCAATGAGCCTAACTTCTAACAAAACAAGAAAATAATAGTGTTCAATTTGGTGTGTGTTACAAACAATAAAGTAATAAATAAGTGTGTATTAGTATAGCAAGCACACACAGATGCTAGATACATGGCAGAAAGTATTGCTACTGGCTATTTTGACTCAAATTTCAGCTGTGTCATAAACTCACTCTGGACTTCAGAACACTGTTTTTGGCCTCTGAGTCTCAATCTCCTCCTCTGCTGCAAGAGGAATTTGACCAGATCTCCAAGATCAAAACATCCTAGGATTCTAAGATGATGGGCCAAGTGACCCAGAGAAGTGCAGAAGCTGAAAGGGCTGGGCAACACTCTCCTTCCCTCATTTTCCTCTCAGATTATCAAGAAGAGTGAACAGATTCTTGAAAAGGTCAAAAGACAAATGATCCAAGGCACCATAAAAAAAAAGTGAATCAGTACAGGCCACCAAAAAGATCTATAGTCTCTCTCTGGAGACTTATGATCCCATCAGGCAATCTGGAAAAATGTAAGCATCAGTTCTTCTGGCTAAGAAGGTCATAGGTATCCATGAACTGTTATGATGGAATTTCTCAGTTTCCATTTCTGTCCCTTTCTGAGAAGTGGCACAGAAATCTGTGGAACTCCAGAGCCACTGATGGGGGAGGTCTGAATTCTCCTCCATATCTTGGGTCTTTCTGTGTGCACAGAAGTCTTGTCTCTGACAGCATTTCTCAGAAAATCTGGGCAGCAGCTCCAAATCTGTACTAACTAGCTCTGTGATTCTGGAAAAAATCACCCTACATCCTCCTCAACTGAAGTGCTTTGTGTGTGAAATGGTGATAACAATGCTCATACTATCTACCTCCTGGGGTTGTCATTATGATCAAAGGAATCAGAATGGAAGCAAGTGTCCTTTGCAAAGTATACTCTGCCCCACAGATGCATTTGAGACTCACTGATGCATTGTTGTTATCATTGCTGTTATGATCTTTCCTGCTTCAAGATGATTCATCTCAAGGGATTTTCCTTGTACACACCAGGGACATAATAAAGCAGGGAGGCATCCCTTCTCCATTTGATGCATGGTGCGCCTGTAAAGGGAGTTTGCCAACTTGAAAATGTAAACAACCTATTTCCACAGAGATACTTTTCCTTACACAGGAAAGAACACTGATTTTTTTTTTCCTGAATGCACATGAGTCCCCATCCTCCTGTGAGATCCTAACTGCTTTATCTCTGTAATCGGCTTAACTTCCCAGGTGTTTGCTATTCTCTGAATAAACTTACTAAAGTAAATACCTATTCCTCAGGTCTCATGGGAGTCTAGCCAACTATTTCTATCCAAATCTCATCCCCAGGGACACTAGCTAAATTTTTTCAAAAGTAAGAGGAAATGGAAACCACAGTCTGTAACACAAACATACGCCTAAGGTGCAGTCAGCTTACTTGGATAGAAGAAGGAAAAGGATTTCTTCTTCATAGAAGATCTTGGTCCAATAGCCTAATCAGCACACAAAATTCCTTCCTATAGAAAACTGTATGCCTTGGGATTATAAAACATTTTAAGTACCAAGATTCTGCCTAGTAATGCAAACACATTTGGGAATGCTTTTGAAATTAACGAGCTAAATCCTTAGATGGGCTTATAGAAAGGTTGCTAACAGCAAATTCAGAGACACTAGAAAAGGAAATTTGGGAGGCAAGTAGCAGAAAAAGAAAGATAGAAATGTTAGAGCTGATTTACAGACACTGGAGCAAATAATTATAGCGATGACACACCTGAGGCCCAGAGCTAGATAAGATAGCTAATTAGGAATAGACCAAAGTTACCACAATCAATGGGGAGAAGGTGAATTTTTAAATTAAGATGGCTCTAATTATGAAAGTGTATAACATGTACACCTAGGGGGAATAAACTGCCTTCTGGCAGCTCTCAGCTTCAATATTATTTTAGTGGGCAAAATAGTACACTGTGTTGGGCAATTGGCAGGACAGTAGGGAAGGAAATTGGACAACTCTAATAGGGAATGTAAACTCAGCAATGAAGCCAACCCAGGTTAGCACAATAGAAGGTACAAAGTACCTCTTAGTCTCCTAGCTGACTATTTTACCCAACTCTTCTCCAGGGAAAATGGCTGAAAATTTTTCAAATCAAAAGAAAGTGTGGAGAAGGAACTCCAAGGGAACTCAGCCTTAGGTGGAAGGTTGAGACACTTGTAGAAGTACTTAAGCTGTTTTAGAAAACTATCACTAAAATGGAGGAAGAAGGAGTATGCTCTAGAAGGAACAGCGTATGTAAAGATGCAGCTGTGTGGAATGGCTTGACATCTGCTGTGGACATCCGGAAGATGTATGGCTTCCTGAAGTGGCTTGAGCCAGGAAGGGAGGTGGGCAATGTGGTGCAGGACAGCCCCCACGAGCCTTCTCAGAGCTGTTCTAAGCTTGAACTTTATCAAAACAATAGGATTGATTCAAGAATTTTAAAGGAAAGTAATTCCATCGTATTTATTTCAGAAAAATCTCTCTATAGGTAGTGAAGTGGGAAGATTTGAAAGGTTTCAAAGTAGGTAGAACATGAAAGGGCCAGATACAGGGAATAGAAAGTAAAATAATCCAAATTAGGTAAATAATCAAATATAAAGGTAGCAAAACAGGCGTGGAGAAAATTAACTCCCTGGTTTACAAATTTGTTTTACATTGAAAAATGTAAAAGTACCTGACTTGGGTGTCTAGTAGGATTGATTAGCAGACAGAACATCTAAATTTGGCTTTATTTATACTCTAATGCAAGACCTGGAAGAAACTACCAAGATATAAAGAAAACTATGAAATAGAAAGTTGACCTCTTTTTTCCAATTTAGCAAATTATCATTAACTACTGCCTTTAGCATAAAAAAGTTAGGCTATCCTAATCTTAACAGGGCATTGCATCAAAGTAATTGTGCTCAGATTTATCTAGACAAGATGGTGTTCTTCGCTGTGGGTACCCAGAAGTTTTTATTGAAGTTTTGGTGGAAAATTAACATTACAATTATACCAGCTGAGTAATGGGTTGAGATGAAAGATGATGCACATGCTTAATACTATCACACCATGAAGCCACTAGAGGTTTTTATTGCAATGACTTGACCGCATGTAAATGCTGAGAAAAATAAAGGAGACAACTCTACATGATAGAACTTAGAAAGCTGCAACCTTACTCCATATTACTCAAAAAACACCCAAGTTACAGCATAGAAACTTGGGGGGCTCACAAAATGAGTGCTATACTTGAAATCAGGAATGTCCTACAGAAGCCCCAGTAGTAAATGAAGGTTTTTATCACTATATGCTGATGCTACAAAGAAATGCTGGAACTTTAAGAGGCAGGGTTTGTTGGAAGGTCACAGGTCACTGGGGCATAACCTGAAAGGGGACTGTAGGACCCAGTACTGTCCCCTCAGTCTTTCAATTCCTAGCTATGAGGTGAGTGGCCGTTTGCTTTCTCTGCATTTGCCACCATGATAAGATGCATAGTCACAGTCACAGAAGCGACAAGGTAACCAAACCAGACATGGGCCAAACCTCTAAAACTGTGAGCCAGAATTGACATGTGCACATGATAAGCTGACTGACCATCTCAGGCACTTGTTCCAGTAACAGAAATCTGACTCTAGAAGTGGGCACTTGGCCACTTTGAGGACTGAAGGGGAGAGAGAAAGAAGGAAGCAGTGAAAGAAAGCTTTGAACGAAGGTGCTCTGAACACAGGTAGACTGCTATTTACATTCTCTCCAGCACACAACTCAAAGGATTTATGCTATACCATAATAATCTTGAGGCTACTCTGAAAAAGAAAAAATAAGCAAAACAAGGTCTTGGAACTCTAAGGTAAATCTGAAAATGGGGGTACTGTGCTGAAAAC
>PVIC010026690.1:0-24361 GCA_004025085.1 Thryonomys swinderianus
TCAAAATAAAACAAAACCAAAAAGAAACTTTTTTTTGTTTTCTTTTGTGCCTCAAGGCACAGAAGTTCCAAATTATGTATTTTTTAAAGTACTGTTTATTTCCTCTTAAATAAAATCATCCTGAAGGTGAACTTTTGTTCATTTTCCTTTTCCATAAAGTACAAATGGCAAGTCCTGATCCCAACCACCTTTGGAGAAGCTGTGTGTCATCCTGATCTTTGTGAGAGCTCCACCACTGCGGGAGCACCAGGCGACTGTGCTCCCAAGACCATCAGCCAGAGCACAGGCACTTCAGCTGTGGGCACAGTGGACCACCGGACTGGCCATCGTGGCAGCGCAGCAGGAGAACAGCTGGATGAGGGAGAACAGGATGAGCTCTGCTGCCCCATGGGAATGGAGTGAAGCACTGATTCTTGATTTTAAGGTCCAGTACTCAAAAGACCTTGCAATATTTGGTTCCTGTCCTTGGAGGTATATGGGTGGTGAGCATAGAACAAATCGCTTTTTTGAGGTTTAATTACTGATGCTAGTGCACCTGAGGCACCATGGTGTGATGATTGACAAGATGAATAGACACCATGAGAAAATATATAGTTTCTTTAGCAGCAAAGGGAAAGGAAATGTATCTGCATGCGGACGGCAGCGCAAAGCAGAAAATAATGCCTCCTGCTCTCAATACCCAAGGTAATGTGAATGCTAATTAAGCTCTCCTGCCTACTGGAGACAAGAAGGATAGGATTTCAAAAAAACTCTGAATGCCAGATACAGAGGAGTCATATTTAATGCCATGGTCATCAACAGGCAGCCATAGTAAAGTTCTTGAATAAAAATGACAAAAACAATATTTAGGGAGCATTAGTCTGGCAGCAGCACACTTAAGTGAAGAAAGATAGGAGGCAAAGGGAATGTGGTAGGGGAAAGAATAAATATGATTTGAAAAGAAAAAGAAAGCATGTGTATATAGTGGGTGGGGGGTTGTAGGGGGTAGGGATATGGGTAAAAATGAGAATTAACTCGTGTCATATACTGGTACAAGTTCCCCAATGTTGAGTGTGATTGTAAGCTGTAGGTAAAAGGTACCAATAAAAATTCAATTAAAAAAATCAAAAATAAAGATAGGAACAAAGTGATACTCTGTATCAGGGTGGTAGTTCAACAAACCAGGAAAATCAAAAAGAACCTGAGATATTACCAAAGAATAATAATTAGTTCCATTTAAAATTGAACTCAAGTATATTATCAATAACTTTACATGGTTTAAAAAAACTTCATTCGGCCTTTGGAGACTTGTGGATGACAATCAGAAAATGCACTGCCTACTAGTGACTCCATGAGTGCACAGCACCCTTTTCCTCCACTAAGTAGATAAGAGTGCTGCTGAAGGGAAATCGTGGGCTAGTTTCTTAAAGAAAACTCAATACAATGATTCTATTCACATTCTGAAAAACATTTCTAAGCTAAATCTTTTCAAAGAGAGTCCAAGGTTATTATTCTAAGGAACCTCATTTAAGCACTAGAAAATCTTTATTTAGTGTTCAATTTATTTGCGATGATACATAGATATTTAACTATTATTTCCTTTCCTCTATACCCAGCAGGTCATAAAGGAAACAGCTTTTCAAACTATATGTTTAAAATAAAATGGAAAAGAATAAAAACATACAAGGATAGAAGAATGAAAAACAGATCTTGTTAGGCACTAAATAAATGTCTTCAGGGGAATTAACAAAATATCAATTTACTGTAATTCAAATAAGCATAGTCACAATTTTAGGTGGTTTACTACTGACTTGATATGTAAAGTGTAAAGCAATAATAAAAGGTACCAAATGAAATAGAGAAGAAAAACTAACCAAATTTATCCAGGAAACAGTCAACAAAAACACAATCACAAATTAAATTGATTCTGTACTTGAACTGGGCTTATAAATGACTTTGTATAGCTA
Source organism: Thryonomys swinderianus (assembly GCA_004025085.1). Taxonomy (NCBI): domain Eukaryota; kingdom Metazoa; phylum Chordata; class Mammalia; order Rodentia; family Thryonomyidae; genus Thryonomys; species Thryonomys swinderianus. The sequence goes on from PVIC010026690.1 coordinate 1,947, forward strand.
TTTGCTTTGATGACTTTTACCTTGCAATTGGTCAAGAAGTAGGATGGCTATTCGGTGCTGAGCTTGAATTAGTTCAAGATGCAAATCCATCATAAAACTATTATCTGAGATTGGTTTGTAAGTGTCTCCACCTACATCATGGGAACACTTTGGTTGAGAAAACCAAAATAAAAAGAAATACAGTTATCAAAACACACTAAAAAATACAGCTATCAAAACACCTTAAAAATAGCTGTACCCTATTATTACTCAAGTTATCATCTTACTCAGAGGATTAAATTCTGCCTATTTTGTAACCCTTTGTAACTGGCTCATATACAATAAATATGCTCTTAGAGTTCATCTGTGTCCTTTTCATTGACAAGTTCAGATACTACTTATTTGCTTTTATTCCTCCTGGGAAGAGAGGAATATTTCTGGCCTATGAGATGAAAGCTACCCCACAAGTCACTCTTTTCTTACCTACTTGAACAACAGCCCTTTTCCTAGTTAAGTAAAACTAGTTTAGTAAAACATCTAAAGTCAGATTTTCCCATTCTTACCTTGACATAGCAGTGGTCAATCACTGATGATCCATCTGGCAAAGTAGTTAACATGCAATTCAAATTCATTCTATCAATTGCTTTGTCAAGTAGTTCATACACAAAAAGCAACTGTTCTTTATGTCTTTTCTAAAATAATTTTATAAACAAAAATAAAATGAAAACTTAAGGAAAATCTCCATACTCTTTTAACAGTAATTCAAATGAAATTTAAATAGTCTACACAATACCAACACTGCTGTGTCTTGACTTTATCTTTGACTAAGTGTTGACTACTACCAAAGAAGATGAAAATAATTAATACCTCTAATCATTTTTCAAGTTTAAACTTTGTTCATAAAAATGTATGTAACTTCCATTTATTGTTTTTTAAATCTGATTATAACAAATATATACATAAATTTTTAAATCAGAGCTCACATAATTTGTTATTTTCACACATTTAATTTGAAAATTTCTTTCAATTTCAGAACCTTAGCACTGCAAATTTAGACTGAATCCATCCAACTCAATGGTCTACCTCATGATTTCCAAAAATCAAATATCTTCTTAATATAATTATTCTAAAACTGAGACAGAATAATTTAAAGATCAACCAACTTTCTTCAAAGCTTCAAATTTTCTAAATTTTTCCAGAATTTAAGGAAATAAAGCATATATATAAAATTAAATTAAAACCCCCTGCCATTGAACTTTTTAGAATTCTTTTGTATGTTTTTAAACTTTCACTCTAACTCTATGTGTTCTTGACAACATGCAACATCACTGTGCAAACTTCATAGATTCTCTTGTAAAATTCCATAGTCTGATTTTTTTTTCACTCAATCATATGCAGCTAAAATTTATTCAAACTGGTGCTTGTAACTCAATGGGTCAGGCAGCGTTTGATTATGAACACAGAACTACACCAGATTTTCCAAGCACAGAGTTAGAGGTGCCTGTCACCACTGGAAGGCATGAGGCACAAAAGATCAGGAAGGTGCCAGAAATGATTTTGCTTTATGTGATTCTTAAGAGCTTATTCAGAATCTTCTGAACATCTAAAAATTCAGGAGGCAGCTGACAACCTCAAACACCCACCAGTGCACTCTGAAACAGGTGAAGAGCAAGGGCCTGCTCAGTGTGACTGTAGACTCCATGTGCCGCTGCAAAATGAGAACTGTCATAACAAATTTATGCAAAGGACCCTGCTGGAAGATGAGCCACCTCGGGCTATGGAAATGAGGTGCTAGTTCCACACTTCCCCTGTAACTCAAAGGTGACTACAAAGACAGATACAATGATGGCACCCTGACTCCAGTTCACTCATCCTCAGGGCTGCAAGGAACTGGTGCTGAGGAATGCACCCTAATTCCTCACCGTCTCATCTGCTGATGGGCATTAGACTGCTATTACTAATACACTGCAGCAGGTGATACAAGACTGTGAGTAAAGACCTTTCTTCTTTCTTTTTCTATTCTTCTTAGACTTCTACAACATACTGAACAGAAGACTGGTAGAAATTCTTATGTGATTACAAAAGAATAAGGGGAACACTTTTAAACTGTCGCTATAGGTATCACCTTCATTGCAGGTCTCAGGTTGGTACCATTGATCAAACAGGGAAGAAGTCTTGCATTCCTAACTGCTAAAAGTTATCTTTTTTAAAGATAACTGTTGAAGTCTGTCAAAAGACTTTAGTTACATTTCTTTGTCTAGGGATGTGGTCTATATTTTTCCTTTAATCTGTTAACGTGACATATTGCATTACAGATTTTCAAACGTTAAGTCATCATTCCTAGAGTATAATATACACAATTTGACTGTAGATGACCAAAAGAATCAAAGGCTCAAGGAGGTTCCTAAACAACCAATAGGACAAAGTTAAATAATGAACAAACTCTGGGACAGGCCAAGGTTATAAATCATTAGGGACAGACTCTCTCTTATGTCCTCTCCTGCCAGACCCACACTGAGATATCACTATATATATAAACAATTTTTCTAGTACACCTTTTTCCTAGGATGTAGTCTTTGGTAGCTTCTAACTTGATGTGAGAGTCTCAGGACAAAGCCAATCTTTCATGTCCCCAAGCTCATCTCTTGTCCCTGGGTGACTCTTCAGCACCTGAGCTTCCTTGTGACTATGCTCAGCAACCTAACTGCAGCATCCATTTGTAAATGAATCATTCTGGTCGTCAGTTCCCTAATTTGGCCCCTCACACTTGCCTTACTTTCTTGTAAACTGTGAAAAATGCCTGAGGATATTTGTTCAGCTCTGTCCAAAATTTCTGTTTCCTAGTAGGGAGAGTCTTAAATTACCTAGATTGCCATTTGGCCGGAAACAAAAATCTCTCAGAATACCTTTGTAACCTCAATAATTTCAAAGTTCTCACACACAGCCACACTATCGTCAGTATCATGGTTCTCAGCACTATCTCTCTCTTAGCATCTCTAGCTAACATTTAATTCAATTATGCTCCAAGTGCTAGGCTAATTGCTCTATGGACACTAATCATTTATCATTTAGTTGTCATAAATTATAATCCATCTGTTGAAGAAATATTAAAATAGCTTTGTCATGTAATCACAATAATATCTCATTTATTTTTTAAAATAGTAGCTTGTATGTTTACAAGACAGTTAATTTCTCCTTCTATATACTCTTCTAAGTGAGCACGTGAATTTTGTACTCTCCTGCCAATACCCAAGTCTTTTTCTTCCCACTGCACTCTCCTCTGTGAGATGTGACAACCCAAAGTTGAAATTCAATGATCTACATGAAATGTACAAAAAAAGAAAGAAAGAAACAAAAACCTATACACACTGAGTAATGAGATACTGGTTTCTACAGTGTTACCAATAACTCATTTAAACAGGATAACAAGCCAATGGAGTAGGCACTACTGTAATTTTACAAACGGGCATACTGAAATGGATGAACTCATCCATTCACGGTCATGCAAACAGTGTCTGAGCCAAGACTCATCTCCACTGCCTTCAGCACCAACTGCTGGGCTTTCACATGCATTTCTACCTCTCTAAGGGTCCGCCCCCTCTACATCTACCAGGTGCCAGTGGTACAGCTGTGCAAACTGTGCCTTGCACAATTTCTGGGCCAGTGATTCACACTCTTGTCATCACAGATTTGTGTGTTTATCTTGACAAACTTTTCTAACTTAAACAACAATAACTCATAAATGGGCTTTAGTTTCTTTGTCGTGAGAAAATCAATACTTCATAAGAAATTCATTTCAATTAGTGGTAAGTGCAAAATAATTTCCATCTTCAGACAAAATCTAGATATCTAGACTTGATAGCTCCCACTGGGAGTCCTATTCTGACCTCAGAGAATAAGAGGCAGCCGACAAAGCCAGGGGCCTTCAAATTCCAGTGTTCTCAGGAGTCAACCTGAGGAACTTCTAAGAACCTTGGACCTGAATTATGACTAAATATGTCTGGGGTTCATGATGGGGAGCTGTGTGAGAGACCCCTGAACCCCCTGGTTAGACAACTGGCACACACACACACACACACACACACACACACACCCCTCTTGCATGTATCAGTCTGTTTCTAGCTTGAGAATTCTCAAATCTAGTTTTCATGAGAAGACATAATACAGCACTAGAGAACTCAAATTTGCCTTCCCTGAAACATAACTAGAAGGAGAACATTTATATAAGAATGTAAATCCCCTTTCTTCTATCCATTCCTAATGATATTTGATTGGTACCCAGTTTCTTAGAACTGTATTTTACCAAACAGCAGAGGTGCTGATCAAATCAAAACTATACAATTAGCATTAGCACTTGTTTTTATATTTCTACTTTTATATTACACAAAAGCAGGTTATAGAGAGAGGTGACATATTATTAAAGGTTAAATAAAGCTTTTTAATGTTTAAACACTAGAAAAATATCACTTATAAAAACATATTGAAATACATGTTACAAGTATATTTTGTGTAAATATACTGAAACTTTATGAGACAGGGTCTCGCTTTGTAGTTCAGGCTGGCCCTGAGCTCACTATGTAGCCCAGGCAAACCTCAAACTCAGCAGTCCTCCTGCTTCTGCCTCTGGAGTGCTGGGATTATAGGCGTGAGCTGCCACACCTGGCAATGGAAATTTTTTTTAAGTCAACAGGCAACACATCACACTAGCTAATGGCCTGGACCCTGAGGGCAAAATACCTACTGCAAATACCACTCACCGAGTGACTCTGAACACTCTGCATGTAGCAAAAATGAACATTGTAGCTACACCGATCAGTTTGGTGCAACTCACAAGCACAATGCCAAGAGTGAAGACAAGCTGAAGATGAGTACACACAGTACAGCACTACGTATATTAATTTTAAGGTAGGCAAAGTACTCTTCTGTAACTCTCTGAGAATGTGCATGTATGTAGTAAAACACCTGGGACTGATATCACCATTACTGACATCAGGAGTTAGTCACAGGAAGGAGGAAAGGTAATGGGACACAAGAGAGGAAGAGGTGGACTTTATCTGTGAGGCTGACACTCCATATCACAGATTCAGCCAACAATCATACAGCAAAAAAAATATTTTTTTGAGACAGTGTCTCGCTTTGTAGTTCAGGCTGGCCCTGAGCTCACTATGTCGCCCAGGCAAGCCTCAAACTCAGAAATCCTCCTGTCTCTGCCTCCTGAGTGCTGGGATTACAGGTGTGAGCCACCACGCCGTCACTGTGGTATGTGGCATTGATTGCTGGTGGGCGTGAGCCACCACGCCCAGCATTGTATGTGGTTACCGGGGAACAAACTCAGAAACTTGCGCTTTCGAGGCAGGCGCCAGAACCACTAGCCAACCCTCCACCCCAGCAAAAATATTTTTTAAAGGCTGTGTCTACACTGAACATGTCCAGACTTCTTTCTTGTTATTATTTCCTTAAAATACAGTATAAGAACTTCTTATGTAATACATTAGGTATTACAAGTAATCTAAAGATGACTTAAGTATACAGGAGGGTTGGCATTATTTATATACAAATACTATGCCTTTTTATAGAAGGTACATGAGGATCTGCAAGCTTTAGTACTGGTGGGAACTCTAGAACCAAGCTACCATGGATACTAAGAGGTAGCTATACCATAATATTCTCTTTCTTACATTAGCAGATGAAGAAATGGGTCTTCATTACAAATGTGCTCACTTCAGTAGCACATCCGGTAAAACTGGAAAGATAATGTTCTTTACATTTTTATGTCATATATTTCAACTGGATTACTTTCATTATGGGAGTTATGAGGATGAACATTTAGCATTAGGGAAATGCTGATGAAATGATGTTTAAAGAAAGCATCAGAATGCTACTATGCATAAAAAAAATACGAGACCAGGAAACTCATTTTCTGGTCCCCTTTCTGTCTCTCTTTGACAGAAGCTTTCTTTCAATTAACTTTTCCTACTCTTAGAAAAAATACTAGTCTTGATGAGCATATTAAAATACAGTATTTAGATCAGTACATAAGCTTACAGATTTTTTTTGTTCTTTTTTATATCATGAAATATTCTCCAGTGTTTCTACTCTTATGATCTAAAATTATGCTTTATGAATTAAATCTGGCAAAACAAAATACAATTCACCATCTTCCTGTCTAGAAGTATTTTTAGAGTAGTCTATGCAACACTAGCATCCCAAGTAGACAGTCCACGTGAATCTATTTTTTTTTTTTTTTTGAGACGGGGTCTCGCTTTGTAGTTCAGGCTGGCCCTGAGCTCACTATGTAACCCAGGTAAACCTCAAACTCAGCAATTCTCCTGTCTCTGCCTCTCGAGTGCTGGGATTACAGGCGTGAGCCACCACACCCGGCACTGTGGTATGTGGTATTGATTGTTGGTGAGCGTGAGTCTCCATGCCCAGCATTGTATGTGGTTACCGGGATCAAACTCAGGACCTTGTGCTTACGAGGCAGACACCAGAACCACTGAGCTAATTCTCCGGCCCTCACATGAATCTGTTTTTTTTTTTTTTTTTGAGACAGTGTCTTGCTTTGTAGTTCAGGCTGGCACTGAGCTCACTATGTAGCCTAGGCAAGCTTCGAACTCAGCAATCTTGTCTCTGCCTCCCGAGTGCTGGGATTACAGGTGAGAGCCACCACGCCTGGCAGCATGAATCTATTCTTAAATAACAAAACATACAGTACTGTATATCTCCTTACAACATTATAGCATTCATAAACAAATTCATGCTTCTGAGACATCTCACAGTAAAGAAATGCACTGTGGGTGCATTAGATCCAGTCACTCAGGATGTCTGACCATGGCATCTTTTCCTGAAGCACAAGGCTCAGCATTACCTGGGACCGTTTGCAAATGTCATTCAATTTTGCCTGCAAATGAATGATGATTTACTGTCTATATAAGGCAATTCCCAAAACTCCACCTGGGTGTACAGGACACAATCCAGGATATGCAGAAATAATTTAAATATCATAAGAGAAGCATTATAAAAGGAATAGCTACTTGGCCCACCTGGCCCCTTTCTGCTCCTAACATACGGTGGGAACTTCCCATGGGCCTCAAATGTTCACAGTGCATTTTTTTTTTTGAGACAGGGTCTCGCTTAGTAGTTCAGGCTGGCCCTGAGCTCACTATGTAGTCCAGGCAAGCCTCGAACTCAGCAATCCTCCTGTTTCTGCCTCCCGAGTGCTGGGATTACAGGCGTGAGCCACCACACCCAGCTCACAGTGCATTTTAAGGTGAAAACTCGTCAGTCTTGCAAAAGCATGTGCTGAGTAACCTTACTCTATCAATCTATGCATAACAATATTCAAATTAATGGTAGTAATGTAATGTAACTGTAAACCCTGTTCAGAGACTTTTTAGTGGATTTTTTCTAGAGTAAAATCATAAAGTAGAAAAATGTCTCCATAATTCTACATATATACAGAAATCATAATATATCAAATTTCACATACAAATTTCATATTATCTGAAAATACAAATCCATATTTCTAGCTATATTTTCTACAATATATTGTAATACCTTTAATATTGGAAGAACTTCTGGAATCCCTTTTGGAGTTCCTGGGATTTCCTCAAACCCTTTTCTTAAGGGTGTGTCTAGAAGTGAGAAAAAGAACAGAAGGAAGAGAGGAAGGGGAAAAAAGAAGTGAAAAAATAAAAGGGAGAGAGAGGAACAAAGAAAGAAGGAACAGCCAGGGGAAAGAAAATAAAAATGTAATATCGCAGAATTATAATCATTAGAAAGCATACTAAATTGGTTATATTTTAATCAATTAATTAAGGATTCAATCCCTTAGAACTTTATTAAATACTCAATTGTTTCTTTTATATAACTGAACACTTTCTCTGCATAAAGCAATGTCAAAGCATCTTGAAGGGCCTGGCAGCCATGGAGGCACATTCTAGTAGTTCAAGCTACTTAGAAAGAAGAGGCAGGAAGATCCCCAGAGTCCAGGAATTTAAGATAAACCTAGACAACACAACCTGATCCCATCTCAGAAAAGCTCTTTGCAATACAAGTGAAATCAAAAATCCTCTTGATCAACAAGGTAATATGATAGGAATTAATCTTCCTATATCTATTATAAAGTTTATTTTAAAACATTTAGAAAAGAGCAGCATAGAAGCCTCAAAAACTGAGACAAATATTAGAAAAGGCTACTTTGAATTAGAGGAGTATCAATTATAAATATAGCAAAGTTAGTTTTTTACTTTACAATTTATTTAGTAATTCAGATTAAACAATGCATTACTTACTAAAGAACCTAAGTAATAAGTACTCTGAAACAGACAATCATTATTAATACAAATGGGTTGTACTCTTTTATGTGCTAATAAGGTGATAAGAATAATATTCTTAGAAAAAGTAAAGGTCTTCATATACATAAATGCAAGCAACCCCTCTTTATATCAACACAGAAGTTTATATATGGACTATGCCTTAATATTGATTAATTCCTAGACATGAAACATCTTAACAAAGAACTGGCTAGTCTGCACCTTGGTCCATTTGTAATTAACTGTATAAAACAATAACTAGTAAATGAAGCAACAGAATCAAATAAGATATAGACTTTTAAAAAATCATTAGGCCTTTTGCTTTCAGTAACAAGTAATCTAGAAAAATTCTTCTGACTAGAGAAAAGCTAGAAAATATTTTAATATGCAAGTTAAAATGCCAGCACCCAAGAGGCTGAGGCAAGTGGATCACAAGTTCCAGGCCAGTCTGGACTACATAGTGAGTTCAAGGCCAGCCAGAACTATGTAATAAGACTCTGTCTCAAAACAAATTAGCAAGCTAAGAAAGTAGTGAAAAAATAAAGGCAGGGCAAGAATCTTGAGAAGGGAACCTGGGGAGTGTGGAGAGCTGTGTCCCTCCCCCCGAGAGCTTCCCAAGGGAAGCTGAGACACTATGATGATTTGACAGTCTTGAAAGCCTGAAGTGACAAGGCAATAAGAGAGAAGACAATACAAAAAGGGGGAAATGAAACATAGAAGGACAGTGGTCCATCGCAGATGCTTGTTAGAGTTCCCACCCACCATCAGCCCATGTGATGAGGACCAAGAAAATACTGGGAACCAAGTCATGCTCTCTTCCTTCAAGAAGCATTTGCACTCCTAAGGAGAGGAGAGAAAATATGAGAGATAAAAAGGGAGGAAGGGGAAAAGGAGAGTAAAAGGTAATTAGGAATGGAGAAGGAAAACATATGAATGAGGAAAAGGTGAAAAGAGATGTCTGCCCGCAAGCCTTCCAGGGAATAAGCTGTCTTGACACCCACTGCAGTAAACCCATCTATTTCCTTATCTTTGACTATATTGTCAGTAAAACATGATACTGAAATGCCTACTTCTGCTAATGAAGGCCTGTATTCTGATGTATGTTTATATTCTTATATTTCCACATCTACATGTTAATGGGCTCATATTTTCCAATACTTTACCTAAAGACTTTTTAAATTTTCTTCTTGAGCTTCCTAAAAACTCTACTATTTCAGTTAATCTTAATGTGACCTCTGCCACCACCACAAAGTCAATGTCTTCCATTTTGTAGCCCTGAATCACTTCGTTTATCTGCCACAGAAGAAAAACCCACTAAAAAAAGAGAAAATATGCAGCAAAATCAATAAAATGTATTACATTTTAGCAAGAGTCACATTTTTCAAAACTTTGAAATTATCTTATAACCAAAAGGGAAGTGTTAAGTCTCCTTATTAATGCATTTTACTTATAATAATTTAGAGATCTCAAAAGGTGATTCTTAAGGACAAATCATAATTTGTAAATTCATAAAAAGGATTCACTTGTTTATAGTCTGAATATTTATAGCTAAAGTGGCAAATTCATGATGTTATTTTTACATATCAGTAGATACTGTCTGTATCCTCAAAGCTATTCTCTCTTCAAGGCAACTGCTTGTGATCTCAACATAATCTTCTAAATTAGGGAAGGAGATGTAGGTGTCTCAGCTGTGCTCTCAGTGCCTTAGGAATTGACTTTCATCCCCATATCCCCAGAGCTCAACACACAAAACCAACCATCGCTCTGTGCAAACTAAGATAATAAAACAATATTTATGTACCCAAAAGATTACTTAACGGAATACATGACAAAAAAAATTAAACCTATGCATTCCTAATGTAGCTAGTGCAAGAAAACTCAGACTCACTGGAGCTAAAATATTTATTGCTAAAACATTTTCTTAAGTTTTCAGGTTATAATATTCAAATGTTCAAGTCTGTCCTTCCTATGAAACAAACAGCCCTTTCAAATAGTCTAAAAATATTATTGCAGGGGAAAATATTACTGCTGAAACTCTTTACTTATTTATATTTCCTATTGTGAAGCTTATTGAATTTATCTGAGTTTATGTAACTGTGGGTACATTATACATATTCCTTCCTTTAAAACTGAAATACCTCCACACTGTCCCCAAATATCTGGGCCAAGGCTGCAGGAACACACATTTTTAAAAAGACTCATTCAGTACCAGAAAGAGTCTTGTTAACACATATATCTACAAATGATGACAGTTAATGCTGGTGGAAAAACAAGGGAAAATCTAGATTGAAATATATATGCAATTTAGGTTAATAATGAGAGAAAACATAAAAAGAAGCAAAAAGAGGAATACTTTGTTGGTACTGATTTTCTGGTTGAGTTTTGTACAGTCATTTCTAGATAAACTGATCTGATGAATTCCTGGTTTGCATTTATGCCATAAGAACATTATCATGTCCACCACAATTTCTTTATCAGGCTGAACATCCTGAAAATAAAAATTATAAAAGTAAATTAATAAGACCAGAAAGATACGTGGATATAACATTACTGTGTGCCAGGTGACATGTTACCTGACCTTACAGGGAATAACTCATTTAATTCTCATACCAACCCAATAGGCCGAGTGTCATTATTAATCTCCCTTACTTCACAGATGGCCAAACTGAGGCCTAAGAGGAAGAGGTAATTTCTCCAAAGAGGAAATGACCAGAAAGTAGCAAGTCAGAGGGATTCAAACCCAAACAGTCTAACTCAAATTTCCACTCTTAAATGCCTATGCTACTTCTCTTGAAGAAGAAAAGTCCTAAATATTTTAGGCACATCTGTATATCAATAAGTCTCATCTAATTTTGAATACTGTTTATGATTTTGAGCTTCTAAATATCTTGGGTCAAAATAATAAAGAATTGATGCATGAGGAGGGGATGAATTAGTAACCTGAAAGGAAACTGGGAGGGAATGAAGGGCATAGATAAGGACAGAGAGGAACTGAGGGAACCTTCACACTGAGTGTCAGTACATGATTCAGCAGCATATCCCTCTCAAATCAGATTGTCTCTTACAAGGATTAACCTTGATGGTCAGCTTCATTAGACTGAGAAACACCTCATAAATCAGCAAAGCACAATTCTGGATATATTTATGGGGATTTTTCCAAATTAGCTGGCATGAAGAACAGGAAACTGATGGGGAGACTCATCCTGAAGGTGGGTGGCATCATCCAATAGGGTGGGGGCCCACAGGGCATGCAAACAGGTGAAAGAAGAGACCCAGCCAGCACAGACTCTCTTGTTCTCTCCCCCTCCCCACCATGGCCTTCATGAGGTGAGCAGCTTTCCTCCGCCATACCCTTCTGCCACAATGCTTCACCACTGGCCTAACATAATGGAGCTGGCTAACCATGGACTGAAACTTCTGAAACTGTGAGCCAAATAAACTCTGCCTCCTTTAAGTTGATTTTCTCAAATACAGTAGTACCTCAGTTCACAAACTTAATTGGTTTTATGATTTATGATTGCTGCATTTGTGTTTATGTAAGGAAGATGGCCATGACCGTGTTTGTTAACTGATGTGGAGTTTGTGAATGGAAGCAAAATTTTATTGAACACTTTTGTTTGATAAACAAATGGTTTGCAAACATGCATTTGTGAACTGCGGTACCACTATACTTGATCACATCAAGAAAAATTTAACGTAGCTCTTTTCAAAAAAGAAAAAAATAAAAACTAATGTCACTCATTAAATTTGAATTAGAAACATAATGAGTATATGATTAAAATATAACAAACTCTGAGCTCCTTTGAGAAAACTCTAACACTTAATTTGATGTAAAGCATGCTTTAGTACATGCTCAGGAACACAACAGAGATCAACCGCAGTACATGTTTATTGAATTGAATTTAGCAAAACTAAGACATGTATGATTTTTTTTCTAGTACTGGTAATTGAACTCAGTGCCTCTGCACATCCCCAGTGGTGTGTATGTGTATGTGTGTGTGCATGCATGTGTGTGTGTAAAAGCACATGAATGTGTATTAAGACAGGATTCTTGATAAGTCACTTCACTAAATTACCCAAAGTGGGCTCTATACTCCTGCCTCAGCCTCCTAGAGTGCTCAGGTTATTGGCATGGACCAGTTCCTTATACCTTTAAGCCTTGATTGTCATGTTTTGCTTGGTTCTCCCAGTATAATTCCATTTACTACCAAACACCTTTCTTTCAAAAATTAAATACTTGTCATGGGTAAGACATAGTTCAACAATAGCCAGAAGAAATGGAAAATATTTTAATGATGAAACTTTCTAAGGTTTTTCTTTATCGAGTTTCACTCCCTGGGCAAGAGTTACTTAAATGCTCTATAATTATGGTTTTCAAATTTTATAACAATGAAACCAAATTTTCAAATGAAACTCCATTATAATCCCAATTGCATACACAAAATTAACACAAACAGATTAGGGTGCTACAACTCAAATCTGGCCTTCTGAAGCACCTCAGAGAAGCCCTGAGGACTTCTGGAATTTTCTTTTGAAACAGTGCTGCAGAAAAGGCCTTTGAAATATAATTGAGCATCTTCTCATGATAAAAATAAGAGATTATGAAAATAAGGATAGAAGAACCTTATCTCAAACTGACAAACAACAAAGCCACAGTTGACATTGAACTGAATGTGGAAAAACAGAGAGCACTCCCTGGAAAATCAGGAATGAGTGAAGAATGCCTACTCACTCTCATCACTAATCAGGCAAGAGAAAGAAATAAAAAGGATAAGAATGGCAAAACAGTCAAATGATCTTTATACACACATAACATAATCCCTTTACATCCAAGACTTAGCTTCTCCAGGAGACAAAGTGTAAGGACACAAAATAATACATCAAAATTAAGCACTTCTGCATACCAGTAGTCAACCTACTAAGAAAGAAATCAAGAAAATTACCTACTCACAAGAGCCCCCCCAAAAAATTAAGTATCTAGGAATCAACCTAACAAAGGTTGTAAAATACTTTTATAATGAAAATTATAGTACTCTGAAGAAAGAAGTAGGAAACAGTGTAGAAAATGAAAAACATCCTCTGTACCTGGGCAGGCAGAAGTAATATTGTTAAGACAGCTATAAGGTATTATCAAAAGCAACCTATCAATTTAATGCAATTCCTATTAAAATATCAACATTTTCACACAACTAGAACCAAAAATATCCTAAAATTTAGATAGAACAGGAAAGCCAGAATAGCTAAACAAGTCCTGAGCAAAAAAAGAAAAGCAGGTAGTATTACAAACCCAGATTTAAGTTATAATGCAAAGCTACTGTAAAAAAAAAAAATCATGTTACTGGCCCAAAAATAGACAAGTAAACCAGAACAGAACAAGAACAGAAAACACAGGAACAACCCCAGGCACTTTTAGCCATCTGATATTTGAGAAAGGGACCAAAAACATACAATGGAAAAAACAGCCTCTCAAACAGTGCTAGGGAAACTGGCTATCACAAAGTTTGATCAAAGGGATCAAACTAGACCCATATCTCTCACTCTGCACTAAAATCAAATCAAAGTGGATCAAGGACAAAGATATAAAAGACAAACACTGAAAGTACTGAAAGATTAAGAATACACTAGGAGACACAGGCATGAACAATGACTGAACAGAACTCCAGTAACACAGGAAGAATCATCAAGAATCAAATGAGATTATATTATTAAAACTTCTGCAGGAAAAATGTATCAACAGAATGAAGAGACAACCTACAGACGGGGAAAAAATGCTGCCAGCTACTCTTCTGATAGAGACCTAATACCTAGAATACATAAAGAACTCAAAAAATTGAACCTCAAAGCAAAAGACTCAATCAAAACATCAGCAAATAAAATGAATCTATACTTCTCAAAAGAAGGAATGCAAATGGCCAATAAGTACATGAAAAAATGTTCATTATCTTTAGCCATTTAAGAAATGCAAATCAAAAAAGCCCTGAGATTTCATCTTACTCCTCCTGACAGAACAGCTGCCATCAAACACACACACACACACACACACACAAGAAATGCTGACAATAAGGAAAAGACATGGGGAAAGCAACCCTTCCTCATTGTTAGGAGGAATGTAAATCAGTACAAATGAATGGGAAACAGTATGGAGATACCTTCACAAACTAAAAGTAAAAATTACACTTCAACTAGCTAAACCCCTTCAGAGTATTTACCTAAAAGAATTACAAACATCATACTGTAGAGATACATGTATATTCATGTTTATAACAGCACAATGCACAATTGTCAAACTAAAAAGTGGCCTGTATGCCTGTCAACAGATGGACAGATGAATAAAATGTGGTATATTTATAGAATGGAGTATTACAGAGCCACTGAGTAGGATAAATTCAAGTCCTTTATAAAACAGGTGGAACTTTAGACCATAATGTTAAGTAAATAAGTCAGCTGCAGAAAGTTTCTCTTATATGAGGAACCCAAAGTATAAATAAGGAGCCAAAAACAGAAAAGATCATAGGAAACAGAGAGAGAAAGAGGTCTTAGATATAGAGAAAGGGGTAAGTACAGGGAGAAAAGGAGAAAAAAGGTATCTGGGAAGAAAGAGTATCAAAAATTTTATTTCTTTTTTTTTAATTGAATTCTTTATTGGTACAATTTATATACATCTCAAAATCACATATAACATTGGGAAATTTGTACCAGTATATGCCACAAGTTAATTCTCATTTTTTCAAAAATTTTATTTCTTAAAATGAATGTTATTACACATTCCAAACACAGTTATTAAAGTTTTTCTTTAAAAAAGGGATGCAAAAAAATGAAAATTAAATTGTGTCATATACTAGTAAAAATTCTCAATATTGTATGTGAGCATGATGTGCATATATAATATACCAATAAAGATTCAAAGTTTTGGGGCCAGAGATTTGGCTCAGTGGTTCCAGAGCCTGCCTCATAAGTGCAAGGTCCCTGGTTCAATCCCCGGTAACCACATACAACAATACTGGGTGTGGTACACCCACTGGCAATCAGTACCTCATACCAGAGATGCCGGGCTTGGTGGCTCAAGCCTGTAATCCCAGCACTTGGGAGGCAGAGGCAGGAGGATTGCTGAGTTCAAGGCTTGCCTGCGCTACATAGTGAGCTCAGGGCCAGCCTGAACTACAAAGCAAGAACCTGTCTCAAAAAAAAAAGATTCAAAGTTTTAAAAATGAGTGCTGTACTAGTTGTACCTGGATCTATACTATACTATAGCCACCACAGGGCCATCTCTGCGCACTGGCCCTAAGTTTAAAGTGAGCGCAGTAATCACCAGACTCTGCCATCTCAGGCAATATTTCACTAAGTATATTAGCTCCTCCGTATAGCCAGCACTTTTCTTCCTTCATTGTCAAATACACAGCTCACCTAGGAACTCCCCATTAAGGAGACAAGTGACATCCAGAACAAAAACAAGAAGAAACTTACAGCTGCAAGTCAGGTTCTAACTCAGTAATGTAGTCTAATGATTAAATGATATGGAATTTTAAATGCAAATCCTATGATATTTTGAGTTTGGCCTGAAACTAGGCTTCATAACCTCACTGCATACTAAGATATTCAAAATAGCCAATTCACCTGGGGAGAAGCACAGACACAGAAATACAGGATTGCCGCCAATTGAAAAATATCTTCTGAATATCCACAAGTCTCCACAAAAGCATCTGCATTCAAAAAGGAGGAGAAGAAAATGAAACAAAATTTTTTTGGACAATTACAAAACTTCAAACACACAAGACACAGAAACTCTACAAAAATGACAAAAATGATATCTGAGTAAATATCATCTTAAAAAGATAATTTAAACATGTCTAAATGAAATGTAATCTAAGTCACCCTGATCCAATTAACATTACATACACGAATTACATCCAAAGAAACTCACGAAGTTTACAGTAAGAAAAGAAATCTAAAATGTGGCAACTGAAAGAAAAATATCAGAAAAGAGTGGAAGAAATAAGTATAGCTTAGTCTGTAAAGCTATTTACTCATGCAATGTCTTAAACACATAAAAACATGAGGTCAATTAATTAACTAAAACAAGGAATTCATCAATCAGTAAGTCTCACCAACCTACAAAGTAGACAAGATTTTCAGTGACATACGCAGGAATTGTGAAGGTTTTAAAATCCTAGGACAGAACAAGCTGCAGGGTAGAAAGAGGAGAGACAGTCACCTCCCCTTACTAAGGTGAATCCACGCCTATGCTGTTTGAATTGGGGCCTCAAAAATCAGCATTCATTTCATTCCATTCCTCTAAACAACTGCCAGCATTAAATGCAGCACCCTTCTAAGGCCTAAGAGCCACATCCCCTGGAGCCAGCTCTTCCTCCAACCTTGTCAGCTGGCACCCTCTAAAGTGCACCATCCCACAAGGTACCAGTTCCACAGGCCCCAGCCAGTCCTTCCAGCAGCAAGCATACCTTTGCCCTTGGGTCTCTGCACCCCCTCCTTCCGCTGCCTTGAACATGTCTTCTCTTACCTCCCCTAGGAGAAGCATGTTCATTATCAGATAAAGCTAAATTTTTCAAAAAGTTAAATACTCACCATCAAAAGCAATATTTTTTAAATAAAGTTGAATTGTCTGTCCTTCTTTGTAGTTTTCCAGAGGGAAGATCAAGCCCTTGTTTCTCTTTACATTGATGAGAGGTTCTATGGCGAGCAGAAGCGTTAAGTCCTTCTCTGCTTTCTTTGCCTCTGCATCATCCTGCGTCTTACAGAAGTACAGCCCACAAGTAATTAGCATGCCAGTGCCATTTTAACAAACAAAAACAGATGAATAGTTTTATACGTATTACCTGGAAGAAAGAAGAAAGCTGCCAAGCTGAAGATTCAAATAAACCCCATTCTTCATAAGTAAAAGCCAATTTTATAAATTTCACAACCACATCCATAGAAATAATATTTTTTCTTTCTATCATAAGTTCCAGAAGAGACGTTTTTGGAAAATCAAGCATTCCGTGTCTGCCAGTATTTGAAACTAGAGGAGGAAATAGAAAGATTCTACTATCATCCATACAAAGAAACATCTACTGTTAGCTGTCTCTTACTGCCAGGCACTAGGGAAACACCAGCCACATGTCTGACTATGGCTGAGTTTACTCTCATGGGGCAAAGAAGAAATCTGAATGGGCAAACACAGGGTGCTGTGGGGGCAAACAGGAAGGGCATCCAACAGGGGTTTGGGAGAAGGGGACAGTCAGACAAAGTTACCCAAAAGATGGATCATGGAGTCTGAAACAGAATTACCTACCATGTACTGATAGCTCAAAAAAAGAGATCTACCCTAGGGATACTGCAGCTAGCATCATCACTGTATATACACAGTAAGTGCTGAAATCAGCTATGGCCACTGTTTACTGTCCAAGACAGGACAGTAAGAAGCTGCACCACATCAGAGAAGGACACAGAAAAGACTGCAAGAGAGAGTGCTTAGCAAAACAAGAAGTAGTCAACAGTAACAAATACTACCAAGAGTGATGGAAGAAAATGACTGAAAAATGACCTTTGAGGCGGGAGATGTAGCTCAGTGGTTCCGGAGCCTGCCTGGCAAGTGCAAGGTCCCTGGTTTCAACCCCAGGTAACCACATACAACAATACCATGTGGTGACTCACGCCCACCAACAATCAGTACCACACACCACAGTGCCGGGCGTGATTGCTCACGCCTGTAAACCCAGCACTCGGGAGGCAGAGGCAGGATTGCTGAGTTCGAGGCTTGCCTGGACTACAGGACAAGGTCAGGGAAAGAAAGGAGAGAGGGGGGAGAGGGAGGGGAGGAGAGAGAGAGGAAGGAAGGAAGGGAGGGAGATAGATGACCTTTGATTTAGCAATAAAGAAGATTTCCCAGGATATGAACATTATAGGCTCCAAAGACTCCCTGATAGGCAAGTAGGAAGGAAAGTATTTGGGCCGGTGAAAATATACGATCCCTTTGATAAATCTGACTGTACCAAGGAGATACGGAGACGGAACTCCCTGGGGCCATGAAGCAAAAGGACCAGCTGGAAGGAACCGGCTCGAAGGAGGGAAACCACTTCCATGTCAGCGAGACGTTAGAGAGGATGTGCGCACAGGAGGGGTAGGAAATCCAAGGACAGTCTCACCTAAGAATGTGTGTTTTTCTCGTGAAGAGATGATGAAAACTGGCATCATGGGCTCCTGCCGTCAGATGGAGGTGTGCGTGGCCGCACTCGCGCACACATGCACGCACAGGGACGCACAGGCACGCGCGCATGCACACTCCACTCACCCAAAAGCACGCAAGCTGAGGCCCAGCTTTCCCTCTGTGCTCCGAGTGGACAGTAGCCAGACCAGCCAGCGGTCACGGGCCACAGAAGGCGGGGTCGTGAGGAAGGAGAATTAAGGGTGCGAGCAGCTTTCAGGGAAACCGCGGATTAACCCCCTCTACCACAGAAAGCAGAGGAACAGAAGAGGGCGGACAAGAATTTACACACTGCAAGGGCTGGCTCCGCGTGGAGGGGGTGCTGGGCGGGATAAACTGCTGCGGGGGAGACAGGGTGGGAACCTGCTGGTGAGGAAACGGGCAGAGCAGTAGGCCGACGGGAGTCAGAGAACAAATGAGTGAGCTAGAAAATCCGATCGAGAACCCTTCACAGAAAACAACCGAAAGAAAGGGATGAAAATAATACATAGGGTAGTGCGGAGAAAATAGATGTCTAAGTCCAAGACGAGCTTTAAAGAACTGAAAATTGAGGTAATCATAGGGGGGAAATGAAGTAATATGAACAATTAAGATATAAGAGCCCAAAGTAGTTCTGGGTTACTAGCCCCACTTGTATAGCAGATATAATAAAATATAAAAATATGATAAGAAAAAGATTTTTAAAACTGTATGTATAAAGGAAGATTTAAATTGACACTAGGCTTCCAAAAAGAAATCCTATATACAGGACTACAGAGAAATATTATCAAAATTTAAAAGGAAACAGACTTAAGGAAAACAGATCCAACTAAATTACTTCAAAGTGCATTATGTTTATTTTAAGCAAAAATAAATGAATTTGAGGGCCAGAGGATTAGCTCAGTGGTTCCTGCACCTGCCTCGCAAGCGCAAGGTCCTGAGTTTGATTCCCAGTAGCCACATACAATGCTGGGCATGGTGACTCATGCCCACCAGCAATCAATGCCACATACCACAGTGCCGGGCGTGGTGGCTCACGCCTGTAATCCCAGCACTCGGGAGGCTGAGGCAGGAGGACTGCTGAGTTCGAGGCTTGCCTGGACTACATAGTGAGCTCAGAGCCAGCCTCAACTACAAAGCAAGACCCTGCCTCAAAAATAAATAAATAAATAAATAAATGAGTTTTCAAGGAAGAAATGAAAACAAGTAATGCTGAGGGAAAATCTTAATAAAGGTATTTACTCTCTTATGGAAGATATGATTAGGATGTATTTAAAACATGAACTCAAAAAGCAAGAGGAAAAAATAAGCCCTATAATTAGAAAATAGGCAAAAGACTGAAGAGAAACAAATGTACAGATGGCAAATGTGCACATGAAAAGCTGTTCAACATCTTTAGTCACTGGGGAGATGCAAATGAAAGACACGATGAGATAATAGCTATAAGAAGCACTAAAATAAAATATGGTGGCTGGGGATGTAGTTCAGTGGCAGAGCACGTGCCTAACAAGAACCAGGCCATGGTTCAATACCGGAAAAAAGGTAGTAGCACCAAATACTGTCAACGAATTTAAAACTGAATCATTCACATATTGCTGATTGGGATATAAAATACTAGAGTCATCCTGGAGAAACATAGAACAGTTTTTTATGGAACTAACTATACATTTTCTAAATATGCACTTAGCATATGAACCAATAATTGCACTCCAGAGTATCCCAGAGGAGGGAAAAATTATTTTCACATAAAAACTTATATTCAAGGGCCAGAGATTTAGCTCGGTGGTTCCTGCGCCTGCCTCACAAGCGCAAGATCCTGAGTTCGATCCAGGTAACCACATACAATGCTGGGCGTGGTGACTCACACCCACCAGCAATCAATACCACATACCACAGTGCTGGGCGTGGTGGCTCACACCTGTAATCCCAGCACTCGGGAGACAGAGACAGAAGGATTGCTGAGTTCGAGGCTTGCCTGGGCTACATAGTGAGCTGAGGGCCAGCCTGAACTACAAAGCGAGACCCTGTCTTAAGAAAAAAAGAGAGAGAGAGGCAAATAGGCCAACAAGAAAAATGGGTGAAAGATTTGAACAGGTCCTTCACAAAACAGGGTATGTGCATGGTTAAAAAGTTTATGAAAAAGTGTTCAACTTTGTCATCAGAAAAATGCAAGTTAAATCCACAACATAATGCCTTTAAATCGCAAACTGAAAATACAAAAAATACTAAGTGTTAACATAAATTTGGAACATTTAGAACTCTCATAAAATGCTGGCAGGGTGTAAAATGGGATAACAGTATCTGTGAGAGCAAACTGTAGTCATATCCTATGCTCAAGCAATTCCACTTGGACAAAAAAGCCACAGTGGAAGATGTCTAGCACATCTCCCTGAAATGCATAGAAAAAGCTGACAATAAAAAAAGAATAGAGATAGAGAAGATCTGATCACATGATTTATACACTTAAACAGTATATAGAAAGTAAGACACCCAACAATAAACTATAGTCTTCTCAAGTGCATACTATGTATGAAAACTGGTCATAATGTTAACATTTATCAACAACATCTGATAATAAAGATCAACCTTTCTGACCACAGAATAATTAAGCTAAAATTCAACAACAAGGTAATACAATACAGTATTTAGAAAATCCCCTATATTTTGACTCATAACTTACAGATCAAGAAAAAATTACATTGGAAATTAGAAAAAATTCTTAAACTGTCAGAAAAGTATAATATGGCAAAACTTCAAGTACACAGCTAAAGCTGCATTTAGAAAGAAATATCTTAATGGGGCCAGAGATTTAGCTCAGTGGTTCCGGTGCCTACCTCGCAAACACAAGGTCCTGAGTTTAATCCCAGCAACCACATACAATGCTGGGCGTGGTGACTCATGCCCACCAGCAATCAATACCACATACCACAGTGCTGAGGGATGGTGGCTCATGCCTGTAATCCCAGCACTCGAGAGGAAGAGACAGGAGGATTGCTGAGTTTGAGACTTGCCTAGGTACACAGTGAGCTGAGGGCCAGCCTGAACTACAAAGCAAGACCCTGTCTCAAAAAAAAAAAAAAAGAAATATCTTGATGTCCATATATTAAGCAATAAGTCCTGAAAATCAGTGATCTAAACTTTCAATCATTAGGCTTTTAAAAATCAACAAAACAAACCCAGGAAATAAAAAAAAAATTAGCAATATAGAAAAAAGATATATGGTAGAAAAGATCAATGAAGACAAACATTGTTTCTTTGAAAAGACTAATGAAATTGATGAACACTTGGTAAAACTGATAATGTAAGAGAGAAAACAAACTGACCAATGTCAGAAATGAAAAAGGAGGACACAAGGATAGATCTATAGATATTAAGAAGATCACAATGTAATAAAGAACTCAATGAAAATTTAAAGCCATTGGATAAAATTGAAATTTTTAAGGAATATATAATCACTGAACTGATAGAACATGCAGAAAAACAATAAAAAGTAAACATGAATAATTTTATATCTATGGAAAAAATTAAATCCATCATTATAAAGCTACCCACAAAGAAAATTCCTGGTACAGATGGCTTCACCAATAAATTCAGCCAAACATTTAAGAAGAAATAATAATCTAAAACAAATACTGCCACATAATAAAGAAGGAATAATTTTCAACAAATGAGAGCAGCGTGATCTTGAGAACAAATCCTAAAAAGAATGTTAAAAGCAAGGAAAATCCTTCTAATAACAAACCAGAAATATTAAATCTTAGCAAGGAAATCAAGCAATATATCAAAAGGCTAATCTTCATCTCCAAATTAGGTTTATTCCAAAATTAGAAGGTAACTAAAAGGCAAACAATCAGTGTAATTCACTGCAAAAATAGAATAGAAAGCTGTTTAATCAACTCAGCAAATTTCAATAAATCCAGAAAAGGCTTTTGATAAAATTC
>PVIC010026691.1:0-24320 GCA_004025085.1 Thryonomys swinderianus
CCCTTATACATGCTCTTTTATTTTCTTTCTGTATCATATTTATTCCTTCCCCTCAT
The DNA here is from genome assembly GCA_004025085.1 of Thryonomys swinderianus. NCBI lineage: Eukaryota > Metazoa > Chordata > Mammalia > Rodentia > Thryonomyidae > Thryonomys > Thryonomys swinderianus. The sequence continues at coordinate 57 of PVIC010026691.1, forward strand.
CATATTCCCACACCAAGTTTTCTATAGAAATATTCCACTCTATAAAAGCTGTCCTACTTTCTAGAACTCATTTGCATCTACAGGTGTTTATGCCAAAGAGAAGATCCAGAAATTGTCTATCTGTGATCTATTGATTTCACTTATTAGTATATCCTCCAGATGTCTCCATTTGCAGAAGATGTGTTTTTTTTTACAAAATGGAGTATTACTCTGCCATAAAGAATGACAAGATCGATCCATTTGGATGCAGAGATTTTGTTTGTTTTGTTGTTTTGTTTCTTGACAAAGATTCAATTTTGTTTTCATTTCAAGGAAATTTTATTTTATTTTATTTTCCTTTATTGAGTTTATTGGTACATTTTAGGTATATATCATGATCACGTTCATCATTGAGAATTTGTACCTGTACATGATATATCTTTTCACTTTTTCCCATTCCTCTGCCCTCCCTACAACCCTCAAAACCTTATGTACATAAATTTCTATTTTATTTCTGTATCAACTCCCCATTTTAATGGGCTCTTTACTTCAGGTTTTGTATTGATTGTGTTCTGAGGTTTAAACACACTTGAATGCATTCATTTCTTCTAAACTCTTTGTAATATCACAAATCTACCTCTACTGTGGTAGTTTGTTTTCAGTAGTATCTCTTATACTTTGCTAGCTCTATATTGGTATTAGTGTTCCTTAGAAATTTTAATTCATATTTTGCTTCCTTGGATCAACAATCCTCTATCATCTTTTGTTCTATTTTTAAGTATTTTATTTTCTATACATTCTGGCTATTGCTTTTTAGAGAGCATAGGCTTATGCTATCTCTTTTGAATTTCATGTACTTTTTGGCCATTTGCATGCAGTTCCTGAACTCCACCCTTTTGGGATTATGGCATATACTATATATGGAATGTGACATTTATTTTGTTCAGTGATCAAGCAGTCAAGTCACAATATAATATGTGTTACTTTTGTCCACCCCACCCCACCCCCAGTGTATTTAAGGTTTGTAAACAGTTATCACAACCACACACTCATATCATAGGACTTGTTGAGGCCTGAGCATTTTGCTTTAGCTTCATTTCCTATCTTGGATTATTGGTCAAGGGAGAGAATTAAGCAATAGGGAAATCTCTCTCTCTCTCTCTGTTTCTCTCTCTCTCTCTCTCTCTCTCTCTCTCTCTCTCTCTCTCTCCTCTCTATCTCTCTCTTGCTTTTTTCTGATCTATTAAACATCACGTTATTGTATTTATACAATTTAGTTGTGAATGTGTCTGTGTGTGTACACACATATAGAAATGCATAGTTTTATGAGGGGAAATAAATTAGGGTTTTAAATGGTTTCCTTGGTTTAGGAATGGTGAACCTTTTAGAATCTGTGTGCCAAACTGCAACCCAAAACTCAATAATTGCTTGCAAAGTGCCTTTACTTGCAACTAAACCTGAATACTGAAGTTTTAGTTAGAAGAAACAACTCTACATTAACATGTTTTATCTCAAAAGAAAAACAAGTTTGCCACCACTGCCTATTTTGAAGATCAGTTGTATAACCCATACTTCCATTGTAGAGTCAGCTTCATTGCTTATGTTCTCATTTGTTTGCTACTTTCTATTCAAGAAAGGATGGAAATTTATTTCTTCCTAAACTTAGAGACTGTATTAGTTTCTTATGGCTTCCATAACAAATTTGGGGGGTTAAAAACAAGCACATATTCTCTCACAGCTCTGAAGTTCGAAGTCCGAAATCATGTCCACAGGGCCTTACTTCTTCTGAAGCCTCTAGGAGGGAATACATCTTTGCCTCTTTTTGCTTCTAGTGATTCCTGGTGTTCCTTGGTTGTGGTGGTGTAATTCCAAGGTCTTCCTCCATCTTCTCATGGCCCTATCTCTGTCTCTGGTAGGATTCAGGAAACAGCCTCATCAAGTAACCGGTCATCTCAGTTGTTACCTAGTTGGATCTACAACAGCTCTACTTTCAAGTAGGGCTGCATTTTGAGGTTCTAAGTGGGCTTGATTTATTGGACATTGCTCAACCCACTAGAGATATAATAGAAATGTAAGGTTTTGTCAACATGTCACAAATCTATTGGGTTAGAGCAGTGGTGTTATCTCTGTAGACCCCTCTTCTCTGTAGATCTGGTAAGTTGCTATTACAGCCTATAGTCACTGTTCTGTTCCTGGTTGTAGGGGTACAGTGCCATATTTGTTCAATTCCCTTACCCTTGATCACAGATTTGTAACAATCACATAAGCTGCCTGTTCTGTTTCCATTTTGTGGTGCTGAGGATCAAACCAGAGGCCTTGCACATGCCAAGTATGTGCTCTAGCTCTGAGTTACACCCCTGCCCTAGTCAGGTTTTCTTGATTACCTCAATATTTTGTCATATTTTCCACCCAACCATGATTTGTGGCTGATTCTGCTTACTTACCTTGTAATTAATTTTAAAGGACATATTTCTAAACTTAAATATTTTAAATTAAATATTAAATATATTTAAACTTTTTAATTTTAGAACTTTTTTCAGATATATCCTTTATCATATTTAAAAGATTTCTTATTCACTTACTGAGTGTATGAAATTATTTTGTATGTTGTCATTTTTTCTGCGTGCATTCAAATGATTAGTGCTCAATTTTAATCTGGTTAGTGAATTTTTAGTCTGTTCTCTTGAAAATAGTCTGAAGCAAAGATTAAATGCTGATGCTTTCTTTGCATGGAGGGAAGGTGATAACCCGAGGGACTGAGAAAGAAGGAACATAGAAATGAGGCAAGGAAAGATAGGAACATTTGAGAAGATATCACTGTGCTGGCTGCTATGCCATAATTAGTCAAAAAGAAACAAGGAAATTCTCTTGGTAGTTTTATTTACTCAGCATTAAGGATGTTTTTGTAGACTAGAAAACTATGTCTCAAAGGAATCCACTGGAGAGAGAGAGGGGGGACTCATCTACCTTGATATGCTATTTCCTACTGATTAAAACTTAACCACAGAAAAAGGTAAATTGTTGCATGTATCCAAGTGCCATCATCTAGTCCCTTTGACAGCTCAGGGCGCCAACTTTATGCCCTGAGGAATAGTGCTTCCATAAATTTCAGAAGTATCAGAGGGATCCAGAAACTCCAGATGTGTGGCTGGTTGACTCATCTCTGAGGTGGTGGCCAAAAAGGGAAGGCCTGCCATTCCAAGGCAAATGATTCATCTTCTCCTAACAGTGACAGTGAAACATTTGAGCCCAGTAGATCAGCCCATGAGATCTGGGTCCAACACGCTGAATACTACATGTTTTTCATGGCTGGTAAAACCCAATTTTATTACTATGACAATCATGAGAGTGTGGGGCCCACATCTCCTACTGCAACATTACTGGTGATTGACTCCAATGGCTGCCCTCTGCATTGACCTCCACCTCTGTGTCATAGGCATGAGGAAGCTGAGCTGATGCTCAGTTGCTTGTGGATTTAATCAACAGTGGAGCATAGTAGCAGTGCTAATGTTCCTCATTCCAGAGAAACATGGGACTCTTAATGGCTGAGTCTTGTATAAGGACTCCCCAGTGATCCTGCCCAAATATATTATAGTGTAAGGTTCACTTTACTTCTTCACTTCTCATTTGACAACATAGTTGGAAAGTTCTGCTTGTTTCCACTTCTTTCCTTTATAGGACTTTCACTGCAGTCTGTTACACATCTTATTCCATCTTGATGTCAGCCTGTTAGAGGGCAATCATGGTATACTATCTATTTATCATCATTACATTTAATTTATAATACATGTAGACTTTTGAATCTGTTTTCCTGATTGAAATAGGTTACGTTTAAAACCATGTACCATTTTAATTTGTTTTTAATTCCAAAGGAACACTGTCCTTGAAGTTTAATAGTATTTACCTGGAGAAAATCTGTACCTGCTAAATCTCATGCTTTTTCTCTCTCCTTCTGTGTCTGTCTGTGCATGTGTGTTGGAAGGCTTCAAAGTACTATTCCAGTTTCTCTACTGAATTGGGCTCTCTGAGCTTTAAAATTGTATGTGCTACCTTTGTTTGAAATTCTGCAAGAAAGATTTTGAGAAAATTGTTTTCAAATTCATTGCCAGAATATTGCTAATACAATAAGTTCCCAATTTGCAAACATCCAAGTTGCAAACTTTCATAGATATGAGCAGACCTTGAGTTATAAACATTCATAAATGAAAAAAGCATGGAAGTAGGTCATGTGTTTGCCATTGTCACAGTTGTGCTGCTTTGTGTTTACTGTATAGTACACCTGGGAACTTACTGTATTTATTTTTTTTAAGGTTTTGGATTGTACATTTGTGTTGAGGGCATATAAGACTCACTTGGTCAGACTAAAGAATGAATTTGACCTATAAACTTTCTTTTGGAATGGGGACATACTGTATTATCTTTTCAAATGCTGTTTTAGCTATAGTTTTTCTATTTTTCTCCTTTAAATGTACTAGGAGTGTGTATGTTGTCTTGACTACAATTTTTTTCTTTTTTTTTTGCTTTTTGAGACAGGGTCTCGCTTTGTAGTTCAGGCTGGCCCTGAGCTCACTATGGTGCCCAGGCAAGCCACCGCAAACTCAGCAATCCTCCTGTCTCTGCCTCCCGAGTGCTGGGATGACAGGCGTGAGCCACCACGTCCGGCATTGTGGTATGCGGTGCTGATTGTTGGTGGGCGTGTCTCCACTCCCAGCATTATATGTGGTTACTGGGGATCGAACTCAGGACCTTGCACTTGCGAGGCAGGCGCCGGAACCACTGAGCTAACCCTCCGGCCTTTGACTATAAATTTTTGACTGTACCTGTTTTCATTGTGTGTGTATGTATATTTTTTCATTTTTTTCACATATTTTCTGGTTACTTTCTTTGCTTTATTTTTCTAACTTCTTAAGTTTTATACTTAATACAATTTCATTCTTTATTTTTAATGTGAATGGAGCTAAATTTCCTTTAATTTACTCCTTAAGTTATTAACACCTAATCAGTTGTACAGAGTAGTGGAATTTATTGTGATATTTTAGGGTTGAATATGTTATGCACTGATCACATCCATCTACTTTTCTACCCTTCCCCCCTCACTCCATTTCCTTTCCAGCATCTGCCTTATCTCTAAAAATCCCTTATTTTCAAGTTAACTGTATTTCCTCCTTCTTTCCTTCCTTTTTCTTTCTTTGTTTTGCTTTCACATATGAGAAAGAGCACCTGATACTTGGCTTTCTGTTTTGGTCTCATATCACTTAACAAGATGTACCCCATTTTCTGCAAACAACAGGATTTCATTCTTCTTTTTAATGGCTGAATACAGTTCATTGTGTAGCTGTACCGTAACTTCCTTATCTGTGTGTCTGTTGGCAGGGATGTAGACGATTCCATATCATACCTTTGTCAACAGTGCTGAAGTATCCATGGACATGTAGGTATCTCTCTGTAGTCTGATTTCCTTCCTTTCTGCTATATAAGCAGAAGTGGAACAGTTGGAATATTATTCTTCTATTTGTAGATTCTGAGGAACTTTTGAAAGTTCTGAAACTGTAATTAAAGTGCTAACTTGATCTTGTTACTTTTTGCTGCAGTAAAGATAATTTACTATTTAAAGTTACTTAGAAATCTCTTATTCAGCTAATCTGAATTGGAATAGTAACATCCATGAGACCAAAGAAAAAAATGCATCAGATATGTTTTAAAATACAAATGTCCATGAGACTTGTGATAAGTAAGATCAGTAAGTAGGACAGAGGAGGAAATGTAAAGGAAGTTATAGGTATGAGGCTATATTTTTGGTAAGAAAGGATTTTTATAGTGTAATAATACAATGTCCTGAAGTAAAATGACTGGATGATTGCAAAAAGGAAAAAGAAAGATAAGAATAAGGAAAGAAAGTTCCATTAATTCAACAGAGATTATAGGGAAGGAAATATATAAATGGACACTTGTATATGAAAGTTGGTTTTAATTAAAATTAGTTTTACAATACACTATTTTGTGATACACTGATATGAAACTAGACTCTAATCCTCTATGTATACAGTGATTTACTGTTACTAATATTCATATAAACTCACCTAGAAAACAAAGATTCTGTAATTTTTAAAAATATTTTTCATGTTTTATATTGTTTTTAACCACTCAGAAAACCAAACTGTCCTTTAAACTGTCTTGCCATCTAAAACTTGGTTTATTCATTTTTGCATTGACTAAGCTCACTGATCGAATAGTAAGTTTATTCGGGGTCATTAACACAATTTCCTAAACGTATAAAGTTTCAGACTACTCTTTGATTTTTGTTTTTTTGAGGCAGGGTTTTACTGTCTTTGACCTTGTCTTGAGCTCACTATGAAGCCCTGGCTGACCTCGAACTTAGAGCAATCTCACTGCCTCAGCCCTCCAAGTGCTGGGGTTATAGATGCCCACCACTATGTCAGGCTGAGAATTTTTTCCAGTGAGTCAACCTCTAAAATCGTTACAGACAGTGCCACTAGTAGCTAGATGGATTGGCTATTAGTCACCCAAGAAATATGTCTGTATAAAAGAGAGCCCTTTTCTCCTGATATGTTATTAGTCATGATTGTTATCTTAAAATATGATATAAGATAATTAAATTCTCTTGTCAGTTTCTAGTTTATCTGTGTCTCTACTAAGTGTTTCATCAGCAGCAGTTCTGATTCTTCTTTAAAACATTTACACGCAGATTCATGGAAAAGACTAAGAAGTAGCACAAAAACCTTGCTTTTATTGTTGGTAAAAATTGATAAAAAATATTTCTTGATTCCAAACTATTAAATTTGCCCTTCTTTGGTTGTTTTTTTTTTTAACATATCCTTTTAAAACTTTATAACCGTTGGGTCTTTAAATTCTACAAAAGTACAGATCCTAACAGATCTGATCCAATGCTTTGAAACATCAGCCGTCACTTACAAAACAAACTTAAAAGTGGACTACAGGGAAGCTACTACCTTTAAGCCTCTTCATCGATCAGATGTGACTAACAAGGGACTATAACAATGAACTGTCAATCATTTCCCCTCTATCATGGGGCCAGATAAGACTAGCAACTTTAATAGATTCCTAAAACTGAGGGGCAATAAAACCAATCAGCAAAAATAATTGATCAGCCATGCTTTAAGAAAAAGTCTCAAATGATGAGGGAGCAGAGGGGTATATGAAAAAGGTGAGAGTTCTACAAATCATGATGGAGTCACTTGCATCAACCCTACTAAAAGATCCCGGGGGTTGGAGAAAGGGACCTTAGGAGTAAGTATTGCGGAGGACTGTCTTATTGATTATGGCCAAAGCAAGCTGTAGGCAGTGCAGGCTGTAAAGAGTGAACCCACAACTGGCTTGTTTAAAGAAGTGAGTCTGACCAAAGTCTATATGACTCATAGGGACATTGCACGTGGTTGTGAGCCAACATCAGCACCCCCGCTAACAGCCACAGCAGAGACCAGAGAAATGGCATGAAGCTATGGGGCAGAGGCCAGAGGGAAATGTGCAGTGTTATATAACCAGGAAGAAGCCTTTGGCCTCTATTTAGCTTTATACCACGGTCTGTCCTTGGGCCCAAGCTATGTTCTTTGCTTTCAAAATAGTATTGCTCTTGTACCTGGTGTCCTTCTCTCTGGCCTATATAACAAATCTCTCTTCTTACTCTGGTCTTGGTAAATTCTCCCACTGCTCAGATCCTTGGGCCTCTATCTGCCATTTCTGGTGGCACTGCCAACCCTAGAGTCATCTATAATAGGTCCCTCTTTCAAGGTGACTCTGACTGCAGAGTCTCTGGGTTTTCTCTGAAAGTTAAACTGAGTTCATTTTCCAAAACCAAACTTCTGAATGTGTTTCTGGTTTCTTATCTATTAGATGAGAGTCCATAAAGATTGTGAAACTGTACACTATCGAGGGTTGCCAGTGTCTTCACTAAGAGATTGCTGGGTCCCACTCTTTCACTTTTGTCCCCACCCAGTGGAGACTCCCTCCTGACTGTGGAGCCAGGAGGGCAGCCATTGGGATATTCTCTCTCCCTAAGCTGCTCCCACAGTTCTCTGGATTTTATAACCTTTTTCCTTTCCTAATTGAATGTTGATGTTCTCCTAGGGTTGCTGACTCCAGTATACAACCAAACACCTGTTACTTTGGTTCTTTGTGAAGGAGCAAGTCTGTGTTGGTTGCTTGTATTCAGCCATCTTGCCAATCTTTTTAAATTTTTCTTAAAGGAATGTTTTAACTACACTGTACCTATTTGTATAGGTTGTGTTTTTAAATCTTTATTGTCTAGGTGAGCAAAATGTTAAAATTTGGAAAACAAAACTTCTTTGGTTTATAATCTGATATTCTAATTTATTTTGCTCAAACTTTCCAGGTTTGGCCCATAAAGATTAATTGAACTTGATTTCTGTGTCCTTTTGATGTTATCTTGTTCTTTACTCAGTTCTCCAAATTTATATTTCCACCCCACTTATCTTTTCCCAGATCAGAGAAAAAATATTTTTATAGATAAATTCTATGCCAACTCAATAATGTACTTTATCCTCAGTTTTGTTATTTATTTATAGTAAAAATGAATCTTACATGAATAAAAGGCAACTGCATTTACAAATTGCTTCCAGGGGGAAAGTACCTGAAGAAAGCAAAATTCATCAAAACTGAGAGTTAATATACTTGGGTTATTTTCATCAATCATATTCTGTTGAAGTTAATGACACATTATTCTCTTCTTGTTCAGAAAAATCAGCTGGCTTAGTTGTTAATTATTTTTTTGAAATTTTTTGGCAAGTCTGAGTAATTCATTTGGACTATCGAGAGAAATTTTTATAGTATGATGATCTGAATTCTGATTCTCAAAAGTTGTTAATCACTGAAAATGAACTGTATCCTACATTCATATTGGCAGGGAGAATGAATTTGCTTGTTTATTATGATTATAGATTAGATTTCTCATCTCAGCAGATATAGAACTGAATGCCCTTCTAGTGCATCTCAAGACTGATTTGAAAGCTCAAGAGACCATTTTAAACTTGAGTTTGGGGAAGATGTAAGTGCTTAGTATTATATATGACTCAATGTCATTTGCTCAAGTATATAAATTCCTGCTTGAGAACAGTTTTTTAAGTGCAGCATTGAAAAGGTATATTCAGTCATCATTTTCAGTGCATATGAAGTTTAGGTAGTTGCATGTTAATACACCTTCACAAAATTACTATTTCTTAGATACGCTTTTACAATCCATGAAAATGTGCTAGAGATTTGGTAGAGGGTTATATGACTTTTCAGGTTGTTTTAAAGCAATAAAGAGATGAGAACACTTTCATAATTCTATTACCTATTTTCCTCACTTTACTAAATGAAAACAGAGGGTTGTTGTCCGCATGTAGCATGTATATACTTGGAAAATTTTTCAATTAAAGCAAACTTGTGATTGATGTTTTCTCTCCCAGTTGTGTGATTTGTGGGTGGCACTGAACAGTGCCTGAGAGGCTTGTTTTCTTTGTTTCCTAACAAGCCTATAATCACTTTAAGCCCCTTAGTGTGGCCTTTGTGTAACCGTTTCTCTAGTCATCCCAAGTACTGATTCAAATTGACGTATAATGAAGACACATGTAAGTGTGCCAACTGAGTCTGGCCGTATGGTTAATTATGCCATGCAGTTCTTGGCATAACATTTAAAATGATGGTTAATATTTAGGAAATATCAACTATTGTTTACTCATATATAAGGGAGACAATGGAAATTCAAAGGAGAGAAGTGTCTTGTCAAGTCAACCAGTGCCAAAATTACAAATAGAATAGAATTCAACTAATACTGTCTTCAAAATCTTCCAACCTTTTCTTATCCCCTTGCCTACTTCTAATTTGGGGCTGAGAATGGGCATTAGGAGGAGTGTAGCTATGAAGGTCAGGATTTTGCACAGTTTGAGAGTTAGGAACTGAGCCAGAGAAACAACACATGGTACATATAAATTTGATTGTATTAAGTAGGACGTGGCATAAATTTGATTACTTCTATTTTAATCTAAAGAGATATGTGTGTTCCCAAACTAGTTTATTCTATGTAATAGCAGTGAAAAATGGATGCAACCCAGCTGTTGAGTAAGCATATAATTCAGTATGAACAGAAGTGTGCAGATGTAACATAATGGTTTTGTATTTGCCAACTGGCCTTGTTTGTTCTTGCCTTACCTCCTCTACTGTGCATTGCAGGAACCAAAGGCAGAAACCTAGAGGTCTTGAAGGAAGGGGAAAAGCATTGCTTTCTGAAGTGTCTCAGCAGAAGTTGATTGTTCCTATCCCTTCAGTCATTCTAGCACCCTGAAGCAGCCCCAAGTTGTTTACACTATCTTCTTTCATCATCTCTCTAGTCCTCTGGGCTGTGGTAGCTTCCTGTTAGTTACTGCTGATCACTGGATGGGGTCTTACTCATTATTTTTCAGCCATCATGCATGTGGCCAATTTTTTCTAATTGATTTATTTTTAGTTCTTTTAAATTACAATTAATTGCTTCTTTATATTACAAAAAAAAAAAAAACCCTGTGGGTGTTGCTGTTTCTTGGTGACACCCTGTGTACTATTAGCTATGTCAGTGGGCAGGTATCAGTATGGACAACCACCCGTGCTTATGTCTTTCTTAGACCTCTTTTCTGAAAGGCGCACTCAAACCCAAGTTGCTGTGAAAACTGGTTGCTAAGGGCTCAGGGATGCGCCCTTTTCTGCAGGCTTGCATTTGCTCTGAGGTGCCTGGGAAGCTATTCCTATCCCTCCTGGGAGAGACTGATGGCCAGTGACTAGTTAATGTAAAGACAGAAGATTTCAACCAAGCCCATCTTTGTTAGGCATCTTTTCTTTATTACTACATTTCTTAGTATATGTGCTGCCGAAGCGAGCACAATTATTACATTTCTTGACATTTATCATTCTCTTGAACAGTTATTCTCAGTGACTCAATTGCTTCATAATCCCCATGTTTTCTTCTGTTTCCTGGAAACTTGACCTAAGTATCTACAGAGGTAATGAAGAAAATCTGTTAATCTAGTGAGATGGCTAAGTGGGGGTTGAACTTGAATTAGTTCCCAGCAGTTAGGGTTGTGATGGTGAGAATAAAAAAGACACCAGCTGAACGTCTTTGAGGAAAAATAGTTGTTAGAAGGTTTAAAGTTTTTAAATTGTGAAATACAGCCTTTTCCAAAATTGAGATGGTCCAGAGAGCTAGATTTCATCACAAAACAATAATGTCCTTGTTACCCGTAAGTTGGAGTCCCGGTTGTCTTCAGGAGTACTTCCTGGGTGTTGATTAGGAATGTAATCTTTGAGATTTTATGAAGGCACATTTTTCTCAGTCTTGAATCACACATAGTCCTCTTCTTTCTTGGAAAATGCTAGTGCACATAGTTGTGTGGTACTGCAAGCGGGACTATGGATTGCATGGAGGGGAGTGAAACCAGGAATGAAAAGAGGAGGTCAGAAAAGCTGTATTACTGATGAATAATAATGTTACTGATGACTAATAGTACTGGTGAGTAATTCAACCCTGTGAGAGTTTTTGAGGAAAATAAGGAAATGTATTTTGGAGCCATTTAACAAGGGGAAAGGGGGAACACACATATCCATCCCTTCCGGTGTCTCTGTAGACATAATTTGCACTTCTGGGCAGTGCACATATGTACCAGGGAAAGTGCTGAGAGTGTTTCTCCCTGTTTCAGACTGCTGTGGGCAGTGTTGTGGTGTTGGGCAAGATGCCTCAGGTTATGTCTGCAGTCAGCTGTTTAAAGCCTGCCCGGAATGGATTGCTACAGTGTGACTACAGTACAAGGTGTCCTAAGGTGCAGAGCTGGTTTTTGCCCATGACACACACAGCTAGGGTCCATGCCAACAGGCGCTGTGTGTACCCGACCTGTATCATAACAGATAGCCACTGGTGAGGTGTGACACAGAAATTAACCTCTGTGAATTTGGGTAAGTCAATCCTAATTAACAGTATAGAAATTGAAGCTGAGAGCATTTAGGAACTTACCTGTGAATAATCATGATGTCCTTTCTTCAAACCCCAACTAAATTTTTCTTAACTTGCAAGGCAAAATTCATTTGCCTTTGAGATGACGATTGCTTTTCAGAAGAGATATTTGCTCTTCTTAGTGTCCACTTTTTTACCGTGAGTCTAGCACACACCATAATATAATGTATTTTGTAGCTTCTGTTGGACTGGACCGTGTAGAGGCACTGGTAAGTTTTTATTTTCATAGCTACAATACTAGCAAGATGGCAATAAAACTCTTTTACTAACCATTGTATCTCTGAAAATAATTGATCTGGCAAAAGGTTAAGGAAGAAAAGTAAAGGAGGCTAGGCGAACAGCCATAAAACTAGATATAATATTCTTCTGACATTACTTCTGTCACCAGGAGCAGAGCAGACGTATGGCCCATTAATTCCCTTTAAAAACTATCTCTACTGCTATATCCTTACACTCGCTTTTGTCATATTGTGGATTGTTTACCCCTTTAGATATGTCCTTAATATTTATTTCTTCCCAAGTTTAAACAGGATATGAATATTGTTGAGTGGATGGTATTATTTGTTCCCTAGAGATTCATGTGCTAGAATCTCAGACCCCAGTGTAATGATATTGAAAAGTGAGGGTACCTTTAAGAGGTGACTCTCAGGGTACAAAGAGTGGGCCATATCTTCCCTAGTGAAGAGATTAATGCTGGTCTCCTGGGGTTGGTTAACACCTGCAGGAGGAGATGCATTTCCATACAAGGAGCAGCATGGCTGATCATGGTGTCTACTTCCTCACTTGCCACAGGATTTAATGTGTACCTTGTGCCCAAACACTCCTGCATGTGTTTTTTACATATTTCATCCATGCTGTGGTCACAACCAGAAAGACCTTATCACAAGGCAAACAGATGGTGCTATTTGGTTTGGGACTCTCAGCCTCCAAAACCGTGAGCTAAATTTATTTTCTTTATAAAATGCCCATCCTCAGGTTTGCGTTGTTTTAGCCTACAATGGACTAAGACAAGAGTGGGGGAGTTTGGCAGGGAAGTTGGTTGTGGCCCCAGATACCTTGGGGTGAGACACAGCTGTATTAATCAGTTTTTCCTATCATGAAGACACAGCACCTGGCACCCATAGCTTAAAGGAAAAGAGGATTGACTTGGCTCACAGTTGCCAGGGATTTCACTCATCAGCAGTTGGCTTTGAAGGAGAAACATTATGGCGGAATGATGTGGTAGAAGAAAGCTGCTCAGTTCATGGCAAAGGGGAAATAGTGCAGGGGAACAGCACTCAAAAGGAAGGGCTGAGGTGCCATATATGTACCCAGGGTTGCACTTCTGCAACCCACTTAGACATACCCAGGATGGTGCTTTCTAATCTATTAGATGCTTCTTAACCCAGTAAATTTGACAGGCTAGGATTGATAGTCACTGGCACTGTGTTGGCTTTTGTCTGTATCCTGCAAATTCCTCCTGTCAGAAGACAATCTGGGAAGGCAGCAGAAGGTAAGGAGAGGGTGTTAAGAGTGTGAACAGGTACTTTTACACTTGTGGTAGGTCTAGATTATTTGTTTCATCAGGTTGTGGTGAGGAGTGACCTAACTACTTACATCACCCTGAGCCTCCATTTTACTGGTGAAGAAGCAACATGCAGATTATGGTATTGTTAGTCATCTAGTAAAATTTGGAGCTGACAGCCAAAACAAGGCCTGACTCTAGAGTCTCTGAAATCACCTGCCTTCTGCTAAAACACCTGCTGATATGGACAACAAGGCTCAGGTGTCTCCATTATAGAAGGAGCTTGCTGCTTTCAGTTGGGATTTTCCCTCCTGCTAATCTGAATACAAAAGTTGCTGTGCCTAACAAGCAAGATGCCAGGCTTTGAGCCAAAACTCTCTTTCAGCTCCTCAGAAGAGTAAGTGCCTTTCTTTTCCCTGATGGATTGAAAATGGTCCTTTTGTACTCCTATTAAGCTTTTGATCGGAGGCTCTCACTCTGCAGAATTAGATTAAATTCAAGGTAGCTCATCAAGTGTGTGCTGGGGATGCATTCTCTACCCGCTTGGAAGAGTCTCAAGTGCAGAACTGAGCCCTGGGTGTTTCATAAGTGTTGTGCATACTGATAAGCGTGCTCCGTGGCTGTGGAAATGAGGATATTGGCAATGGGAAAAAACATGGATATGACAGAAAAATACCTCCTCTCATCACATATCGTCCAGTAACAGTCTGTAGCAACTTAAGCACATGCTCAGGGCCTGGTGGCACTTTCCTGCTCAGAGCTGCTAACTTTGTCACTGGAGTCTTCTTTAGCTGATCCTCCCTACTGGTGCAGGAAGAGAGGAGGGCCTCAGCCTCAACTCTCACTGCTGTGCAGCCTCTGTGTGGCCCCTCCCAACTTCTCCAGCTTCCCCTCGGCTTGTAAGTCATGCACACGAGAGGATGTAGCTGGCCGGGACTCTAACAGTCTTTGCACTTGGTGGCCTAGAATATGTTTAAGTGTATGAGTCATTAGGTAAATTAAGATGATTTATTTTACAGTGGGAACTTTGCCTTCTGGATGTTTCTTGAGGTGATAAGTTCTACGAGACAGTACAGGTGATGCATAGTTTCTACGAGTAATGGAGCCAATTAGGGATCATTAGTTCTATATATTTTGTGTTAAATGCTCTTTATTAGAAAATAGTGCAGAATTTTAACCATAATTGATATTTGGCCAAATTTTAAGCATTATTTATCAAACTAGAAAGAGCTAGTCTGGTCCACTGGGAATGTTAAGAGCAAATCTACTTGAGTTTCATGGAAAAAGAGAGTCTTCTTGCATGGGCAAAAATATTTGGAAAGTATCTCAGCTGTCAGTTGGATTTTCTCAGTGTTTTAAAAAAGCATATAATAAGCATATGTAGATGTATAAGTGGTGATTTTTCCTAAGGTTGTTTTAAAACTAGAATAGTATACCTTGCATTTTCCTTTTTGTTGATTTCAAATATCTACCTGTGCCTTGAAATTAGCTCCATTTACAAGTGTGATCTGCTTGTGTGGTTTGCATGTGGTTGGTGTTTTAGTAATCTGAAGTAGCAGAAAAGGAATGTATTTAACCATCTAACCTTTACAATATGGAACATTTGAAATGTCAGCATTTTATTTCAGGAACAGGTGAGTTACTGCATTATTAGGATTTTATTTATTTGCACCCTTTATCTCTCCAAAAAAAAAAGGGATTTGAAACAGCTTTGAACAGCTTATAATAAAGGGCAAAAAATGATTTTTAAAAACATGAAAGAGCAAATAGTAAATACTCCAACCAGAAAATTCAATACAGTTGCTATGATGGAATATAAACCCGTATCTAAGTTTGTTGGAAACAGGGCCAAGAGGAAAACAACTTATATAATCTTTAATATTCAAAAGAATGGAACTTGTTCTTCTGGTTCAAAACTCAGATTTCTCATAGTAAACATTATATTAGGGATATTGTTTTAATCCATTCAATAAATACTTAAGTACTTATGTAGCCCTGTCCTCTGTCAAAGGCCAGGTATAAAACTATATAGTTATGTTCTTATGAAGTTCCATTCCATCAGACATGATATATATTAAACTGACCAATATATAACCATTTATACTTTTTTTGTGTAAATGATGGAAATAGTAACCATTTCTACATTTTTTGACAATCCTGTGATTCTCCAGTCATAGACCAGAGGGACCCATAGGTATCAAGGCGATGAGGAAGGCGGCTGGGTGGGTTGGAGACCTGACAGAGCCATTGTGCCTGGTGGAGCAGGACAGAGGGGACTGTATTGAGGCAGCAGGCAGTGATGGCTTGGTCCATCATGGCCTGTGTACTAATGGAGCTTTTCATCCAGAATACATATTGGCCATTTTAAAAATAAAATTATTATGCTTAGTAAATTGCATGCTATAAATCCTGTTTTGTTTTTCAAGTAAAACTCAACAATCCAGTTTGCTCAAGACATTTGGATTATTTTGGATTTTAACTGGTCCATGAAATCCAACATGCTGGGAAACACTGGTTCATTAAGTGCAGGTTTAAAATTGAAGGTTGCTCTAGTGACAAGATTTCCTCCTGGGACTAAAGTAAGCTCTTCAAAGCACATGAACCGGGAATATAACAGACAGTTATTCAGACTAAGTAATGCACTAGGACATTCAGCTGATAGGGTGAGTGAAAATCCAGTCCTGGTTCTGTCACCAAGTCACATACCCTTCTGTGGGGTAGGATCTGTTCTGAAGAAAGTAAGTCTTTAAACAGGAAGATACTGTGGCTCGTGACAGCACACACCCTCCCAATGGTCAAGTTTAATATTAAGCTAGAACGAGGCCATATAATTAGGATTGCTAGTATATTTTATTAGCCAGGTAATCATTGGATGAATAGATCTATTCTTCATTATACTAGGGGAACTAAAGTGCCAGCTATTGCTGGCTGATGATAGACCTTTGTACTTAGAAATTAAGGTAGAAAGTGGGAGGATAAGTCTCAGGGAATAATCTTACTGTACCAGTGATAGGGTAGGTACCCTCTTACTTTGCATAGAAGTAAACACATTTACTAATGGAATCTTGCTAAGTATAAGAAGGTAGAGTAGCTAGAGTATAAGGAGAATTTTTCTTAAATAATTAGCAAAAAATGATTAGGTTTCTCATAGCCAGTTTTAAATTTAGTCACTACTGGATCAATATTCTAATTCAGATCTCACTGTAAGACAAAGTAGAAAGGATTTGGGTGAAAGAACTTTCCAGGAAGAGTACATCAGGATGTCACAATGCCCACGGGAAAAGTCCTAACTAAAAATTCTATTTTAGGTAATACTTTCTCAGAAATGTGCCTACCAAGAAGACTGAGCTGAGGACGGCACCCATGAGTATAGGGTAAAATGACCTGATCTGATGAGGTCTTTTACAATTGACCAATTATGTGGGAATTAGCTTATGTTCCATCTAATTTCTGGAAATATGGTATTACCCAAGTTGGTGTTCTTGAATATTTTTCTTTATATTTTCCCAATTTATTGCAGAGAAACAGAAAACACAGAAGAAAATAAATTCACATGTAACCTTATGATATAAAAACATTCATGCTATCAAATATTTTTTATCTCCATATGTTTTGTGGCTCTGTACATTCTGAATTGTGATGTAAGTTGTGCTTATCATTCTTACAGTCTACCTGAAACCAGCTTGAGCTTCCATTTCAAGTCAGGTAAAAAGTTTAGTGCATGTCAAACAACTTCTGGAATTTCTTAGAGATTCATATGTGTCAGTATTGTTTTCCCCTGTAAATAGTTTCCTTATCTTATTTTGACAAACAGCTGTTTTCATTCTCTCCAAACAAATCACTCACAAGGTACCTTTAAGTCCTTTGGCCACTGACAAAAATTGCTATGCCCTTTCCCTGTTCCCTTCCTCTTTTCTTCTTGCCTTCCCAAGCCCCAAATTCCTGTGCATTTTTATTATTCACAGTTCCTGTATAAGCTTTCCTATTACTGAGACAAAATACTTGGTGAAGTTTATTTGGTTCATGGTTTCAGAGGGTTATGTCCACAGTCATTGGCTCCATGGCAGAAGTAGCATGGCAGAAGGCATGACACAGAAAGCTACCCAACCTTGGCAACCAGAACACAGAATGAGAGAGGACAAACTACAGCAAGAACTGTACTATCCAAAGACATACTTCCAGTGGTCTACTTCCTCCAGTGGGGCCCCACCAACTAGTAATATCACATTCAACTCTAAACCTATTAATGGATTAATCCTCTGATAAGTATAATGTCTCCATGACCCAATTGCCTCTTGAAAGCACCGCCTTTGAACATTTAAGATGGGGCGTATTTTAGATATAAACAATGGCAGTCCCTGAGGGAAATACCTTGATAAAATGGCTGGAGAATGGATTTAGAGCCTATGGGACTGGATGGAAGGGAGCAGAGTTCCTAAAAAGTAGTTGTAGTAGCTAGTAAAATACTTGTTTTCACCCTCACTGTTACTAGACAGATGGTCTCATTTTTGCCTAATATCCAGGTCATTTTATCTTAAATATAGAATCAAGAGGATGTACAGAAATAGAAAGCAGAGACTTACTAAAGGGTCACTACACTCTACAGAGCAGGTACAAGATGATAAAACTCAGCGGTGAGTTTGACTCAGAGTGGTCCTGTCTGATTTTGATTTTCAAGTATTGGGACTTTTCTGAGTCTTGGAGTCTGGGGTGACATTTTAAAAGAACTAATAAATTGAGAGTATCCAATCTCATTGAGAAGGAATGCCTTTTAATTTATATGGTATAGCTGGAAGTGGCATGGCTGGCATGGCAAGCTCACTAGGGAGATTAAAACCTTAATGCTATTGGTATAATGACCATGAAGTTTCGCTCATTTATTCTGAAACACAGCATATGCTCCTTCAATCCTGCCAGATGTCAAAGCATGATAAGAGCTAGAGCATACCTCTTAGGCTTATGTTGGGTATTAAGGAAGTGTGCTTAAGGAAGGATGCTCTTGTAGTATCCAAGAGCTGGAAGGTATCCTGCCTACTGTGAAGGCCAAGGCCAGAATGTTTCCTGAGCTACCTCCTGCCTCCCCACCATAATATACATTCAAAAAAGGAGTCATGCTATACTCACATTAAAACTCCAGCTTACCTGTATCATTGCAAATAGATTAAAGCTAATTTGGCCATTTTAGAGTCTTCAGACTTTTTAAAAATACCTTTGTTTCTAATGATTAGATGGTCATTGCAGACACTCAACAATCTCTCCATTAAGTGTTTTGTCTCAGCCTGAATCCTGCCACATGTACTATGGCACTTAGGAAAGTACTGAGGCCTTGTGTCTGGGGAACATAGTTGATTGGCAGCATCAATTTTTTTTTTCCAGAACCAGGGATTGAACTCAGGACCTTGCACTTACAAGGCAGGCAGCATTGAGCTACATACCTAGCCAAGCAGTGCCAATTTCTGAGTTTGTGGATCTATCATCTCATTTGTGTTGAGGACATGGTTCCTATAGTTACTCTAAACCAATCACTGAGCATGGCTGGGAGTATAATCCCATTCTCTTTGCTAAAGGATGTGATTCTTCATTAGGGTAACTTTGGGATAAAGCTTCCCTATTGATCTGACTGAAGCTTGCTGGAGACCCGATTTATGTGAAGTTCTTCCTACTTGGTCTTCCTTGCCTGTCCCCTTTACAAGGTCAAATCTTTATCACAATTTTGGAGATTCTCCCTGCCTTCTCCACCTCCTTTCCTCATATGTGTTTCTGCCTCCTTCAGTACTGATAGTGCTAATTATCACTGAAGCACTTGTAGTACTTGCTTCTACAGCAAGGCTTTTGGAATTTCTAAACAGAGTTCTTCAAACACTAACCAGCCATTCTGGGGTGTAAGGTCAGTGCATAGGCACATGAGAGGTATATACTTATGCATTTTAAAGTAAATTATGTTATAATGTGAACTTTACCCATGTCAAGAACAATATATCTAATGACATTATATTGCTTGAAGTCAATTGCATGAAAATCATGTTTTCAAGATTGAGTGGGGGTTCTAAGCTTTAATTCTTGTGTTTTAGCAATATCTCTTGTGTACTTTGTACATTGTCTGACTACTTCTAGAATATTTTCTAGAAGCTGAATTATTGGGTCAAAAAGCATGATCAATTTTAAAGTCTGATATGCTTGACAACTCATTTCAGAAGTTGGTCCCAATTCATACTCCAACTGTTACTGTATGAATATGCTTACTTCTATTTCCTCTTACTTTCTCTGTCAAATTTTGTGTAAAATATACTCTCCAAAAATGATTACAAATAATCTTTGAGTCCTCTATCAAGCTTACAAATAGAATCTAGAATCCTTTGTGTTTACCTCTCTTTCTTGCCCATATCTTTCCTTTCCACACAACTAATGTCATAATTCCTAAAACTTTCTGATCTGATTTTTTCCTGAAGTTAATTGTCTAACTATAGTGTATAATTTAAGATTAAGAATTCCTAAAATAATGTTTAAATTAAAAAAATAGATAGTAAATGGGAATTTAGTTGTTTCATTACAACCACTGGAAATTATCATCAGCACTGTTAGGTTAAGGTTTCCAGGACAAGATGAACAGAAAATCTTAAATTTCTATATTCTTAGTTTAAGAATTTCTTGACTTTTTTTTATAAAATGGAGTATTATTCTGCTATAAAGAATGACAAGATTGATTCATTTATGTGCAAATGGATACACCTGGAGGACACACTAATAAGTGAAATAAATAAATCACAGATAGGCAAATACCAGATCTATTCTTCGATATGAGCACCTGTAGATGCAAATGAGCTCTAGAAAGTATGACAGGTTTTGTAGAATGGGAAGTTTCCAAAAGAAATTTGGTGTGGGACTGTAATGAGGGGAAGGAATAAATATGATTCTGAAAGAAAATAGAAGAGCATGTATATAGGGGGTGGGGAGGTGTGGGTGGGAAGGGATATGGGTAAAAATGAGAATTAACTTGTGTCATATATTGGGACAAATTCCCCAATATTATGTGTGATTGTGAGATGTATATAAATTGTACAAATAAAGAATTAAAAAAAGAACTTCTTGGATATTTACAGAGAGAGGCCATGAGTGTGTTTTCATAAATCTGAGGCTCACCACTGTCTACATTTTATAAGACTAATATAAACAGGATAAGCACATGATCTATGTAACTTGAGTGAACTGCTTTGGGCTCAAAATTCACAATGGCTTTGTGCCAAGCCTCAGAAGTAAGGCAAAGGTGAACACTTTGGTTGGTTAAAATAAATGTATATAGCTGATGTAGGCAGTAGGACCTGGAAAAAAGAGCAAGAAATTTATCAGCCAGTTGTCAGATAACCAGCTTCTCATCTGGGCCACACTGTTCAGGGCATTCATCCAAGTGTTTAAAAAATGGTCATAGTAGCCTGAAGAATATCTGTCTTGACTCACACTGCTCCAGTCTGGTCTAGTTTGCAGCCTGGGACACCTGTTCACTCTCCTCCTGGAAATCCATTCACTCCTGTCCTATGGGGAAGTCATTTACTATATGTATCACATCTTTCTCTCTACTTATAGTACCAGCCTGGCTGAACATATTTCTCATAGCTTCTTAAAAAGGGGAAGATGGGTTATTTATTTATTTATTTTTACTCTATCTGAAAATGTTACTCCTTCCTAAGGTTTCAGATGTTGACTATATTTCCAGGTTACAGTGATTTTCCTTTAGAATTCTGCATGCGATTGCACTTTTCCTTTTGCTTTCAGGTAATGTTGTTGTGTAATCTAAAGCTATTGTGATTCCTTATTCTTTCTGATCTCCTCTTTCTTCCTGGAATGGTAGAATCTTTTACCCTAGTGTTCTGAAATTTTAAAGTAGAATGTCTTTGAGTTTCACTGCTTCTATTCAGTAAATTGTTTTTGGTAAGAAGCAATTTATTTCCCATAGTTCTAGAAAACTTTATAGTAGTTTTTACTTTCTTTTCTGCTGTTTCCTCTTTAATTTTTTTTCTAGAGTTATAATGTACTTCATTTTGTTTGTTTTCAGACAGGGTCTTACTATGTAATTAGAGCTATCCTTGAACTCACTATGTAGCCCAGTCTGACCTAAGTCTTGTGATCCTCCTGCCTCAGCCTCCCAAGCACTGGGATTATAGGCATATGCCATCATGCCTAGCTGTAATGTTGTTTTTTAATCTCTTTCTTCTGCTTTCTATCTCTGTGGCTGTTTAACTCTACTGTTAAGGAGACTTTCTCTACTTGTTTTAATGACTTCTACTCTTATATTTTAAGTTGCAAGATGTCTCTTCTGTTAAATTTTTATAGTAACCTATTTTTCTTTTATGGATATATTTTTTCTTTTGAAATTTTAAAAATAGTTTTATTCCATGTGATTTTTACTTGTCGATTCCCTTGTCCTACCTTATTTGCTGTTTGAAGATGTCATTTTGTAGAGCAGTTTAGTTTTGTTTTAATTTCTGTCTTCTGTTATAGTTTTCCTCAGGAAAGCTAGTAATCAAGAGTATATATTTAATATTAAGAATGCAGAACCTAAAAAGCCCACAGGAGGCTCTGAGAGGTTGAACTATGGACCATGCTTATCACCTGAGTTTACTGTAGGTGTTGTAAGCAGAGCAATGGCACAGGACTCAACCATCACCATCAAATATTTATTTGTTAATTCTGTTTTCAATTCCCCTACATCATCAATCCATCATTCTTTTACTTTTTCCAGAGAACAAGCCTCTATATTTCTTTCAAAGTAAATTGTCAAAATTGCTCACCAAAGTACTGGAAAAAGGAATCTGGGAAGTTTAACTTCTTAAAGAGTCTGATTCTGTTAAAAAAAAATCTTTAACTTTTGAGAGCTTTCGAGCCCAATTTCTCTTTTCCCTTTCATCCCATATTTGGACAAGTTGATAAGAAAGCCCATGCATTGCTCTCTTGGTACAACAGAAACCACAGGGATGAACTATTTATTCCCACCTGCTAAAAGGTACTTGCCTGACTGCATGCATTCTCTCAGAGCACTTTAGCCAATTCCAGACCAATTCCTTTCAGAAAGTTTCTTGATATATTAAATACCTCATCTATTAATGGTGGTGGTGGTATTCATCCACATATATTGAGTGGTTACAAAAAGTGGTTTTCACCAGAAGCTATCTTGAGTCTTCCCATCATTCCCAGTACCAAAAGCAGTTTTTCATACCTTTTGATAACTCTAGTTTAAATTGGTTTACCAATATTTTCCAATACTAGCTAGAGGATAGACTTCTTCCATTTACTAAGCCAGTTACTTCTTGTCCCTCTTTAGCTAATTTCCTAAATTATGCTGATGTTAGTCTTCCCTTTCTTTCTTTCTTTCTTTCTTTCTTTCTTTCTTTCTTTCTTTCTTTCTTTCTTTCTTTCTCTTTCTTTCTTTCTTTCTTTCTTTCTTTCTTTCTTTCTTTCTTTCTTTCTTTCTTTCTTTCTTTCTTTCTTTCTTTCTTTCTTTCTTTCGTTCTTTCTTTCGTTCTTTCCTTCTCTTTGTTTCATTCTTTGTTTCATTCTGTCTTTCCTTCTCTTTCTTTTTTTTTAAATTGCATTCTTTATCGGTACAATTTGCATACATCTCACACTCACACATAACATTGGGGAGTTTGTACCAATATATGACACAGTCAGTTCTCATTTTTAGCCATATCCCCACCCACACCTCCCCACCCCCTATATACATGCTATTTTATTTTCTTTCAGAATCATATTTATTCCTTCCCCTCATTACATCCCCACACCAAATTTCCTTTGGAAATTTCCCATTCTAAAAAGATTGCCATAGTACTAGAGCTCATTTGCATCTACCGGTGCTCATATCAATGAGAAGATGCGGTATTTGCCTATTTGTGCTCTATTGATTTCACTCCTTAGCGTGGCCTCCAGGTGCATCCATTTGCACATAAATGAATCAATCTTGTCATTCTTTATGGCAGAATAGTACTCCATTTAATAAAAACCACACATCCTCAATGGAGGAAAGACAACCTCTGGTGCTGGAAAAATTGGGCTTCAACTTGCCAAAAGCTAAAGCTAGACCTATCTCTTTTCACCATGCACAAAACTAAACTCACAATGGATATGACACTTAAACATTAAAACAAACAATAAGCCTGCTGGAAAACAGATTAGGTAAAACTCTTAGAGACATTGGCTTAGGCAGAGACTTTATGAATAAAGCCTCTATAGCACAAGAACTAGCAGAAAGAATCAACAAATGGGATCTCATCCTACTGAAAAACTTTTGCACAGCAAAAGAAGTCACTGACACTGCCAAAAGACCAACAACAACATGAGAAAAAATCTTTACTAGCTGTTTATCAGACAAAGGGCTATTATCTACAATATATAAAGAACTTAAACAGATTAGCCTCCCCAAGTTCAAAGACCCAATTCAAAAATGGGCATCTGAAATGAACAGACACTTCTCAGAGGCAGAAGTTAAAGCAGCTAAGAAACATGTGAAGAAATGTTCCACATAACTGGTCATTCAAGAGATGCAAATGAAAACAACACTGAGATTTCATCTCACTCCACAAAGAATGGCCACTATTACAAAATCAACCAACAATAAATGCTGGCAAAGCTGTGGGGAGAAAGGAACCCTTCTCCACTGTTGGTGAGATTGCAGACTTGTGCAACCATTGTGGAGATCTGTATGGAGATTTCTCAGAAAACTAGGACTAGGGGTCCCATTTGACCCTGTCATCCCGCTGCTAGGAATATACCC